>LIEC01011296.1:0-81075 GCA_001925005.1 Drosera capensis
ATGAGTGACAATGACGTTTGGGAGCTTGTCTCATTGCCCGAAGGTGTAAAACCCATTGGTTGTAAATGGATATTTAAAACCAAGAAGGATTCAGAGGGCAATATCATAAGATTTAAAGCTCGTCTTGTCGCTAAGGGCTACACTCAAAAGGAAGGCATTGACTTTAAAGAGATTTTCTCTACGGTTTCATCGAAAGACTCTTTCAGGATAATAATGGCACTAGTGACACATTTTGATCTTGAGCTTCATCAGATGGATGTTAAAACAACGTTTCTTAATGGTGACATTGAAGAAACAATTTATATGCAGCAACCAGAAAACTTTGTTTCAGGAGATCCAAAGAAAATGGTTTGCAAATTAAAGAAATTCATCTATGGGCAAATTAAAGAAAATGGTTTCACAATCTCATTAGTGGTATCACAAGAAATCCATCTATGCAGCAAGCTTCTCATCAGTGGTATCACAAGTTTCACAATCTCATTACATCTTTTAGTTTTGAACCAAATATAGCTGATGACTAAATATACCACAAGTTCGGTGGGAGTAAGCATATTTTTCTGGTTTTATATGTCGATGACATACTGCTTGCCACCAACGATATAGGCTTATTGCACGAAACTAAGAGATTTCTTTCAAAGAAATTTGAAATGAAAGATCTTGGTAACGCCTCTTTTGTATTATGAATTCAGATACATCGAGACCGCCTCAAAGGTGTTCTCAGACTCTCACAAAAGGGCTATATCGATAAGGTTCTTAAGAGATATGGCATGCAGGATTGCAAACCAGGTACACCCCTGTTGCTAAGGGAGACAAATTTAGTCTCAGTCAGTGCCCAAAGAATGGTTTTGAAACCAAAAAAAAAATAAAAAATGGAGAAGACACCTTATGCTTCGGCTGTAGGGAGTCTAATGTATGCTCAGGTTTGCACATGACCTGATCTAGCATACATATTTGAAATACTAGGCAGATATCTCAGCAATTCAGAAATAGACCATTGGAAAGCAGTCAAAATGGACATACGGTACTTACAAAGAATAAAAGATTGCATGCTCACATATCGAAGGTCGGATCAGCTTGAGATCATTAGGTATACCGACTCCGATTTTGCTGGGTGTCAGGATAATCTGAAATCTACATCAGGCTGCATAGACATCCAATCAAGAATTATGGTTGCAAATTTTTGTTACTGGACTGTGTATTATGGCATTAAAAGGCCACTCAGGTTATTGTGTGACAACAGGTCAGCAGTCCTTTATGCTAAAAACAACAACGGTTTGATCAAGGCAAAGCATATAGAGGTCAAATTTCGAGTTGTGAAAGAAAGAGTACAGAAAGGACAATTATCCATAGAAAACATCAGTACTAACTCCATGTTTGCGGATCCGCTCACTAAGGGATTGCCACCCGAAGCGTTTCATGAGCAAGTTGCTCATATGGGTGTCAAATCAGTTGAGGATTATGGATTTTAGTGGGAGTTTGTTATGTACTGTTTCTATGGTGTCAAACTTATGTTTTTCTTTCAAGTTGTATCTGCAGATTTACAGTTTTAAAGTTTAATGTACTCTTACAGTTTTGAGATTGATCTCAATAAAGTTTCAGGTGGACCAGTTGGAAATAGACATACTATTTCGGACCCCACTTTATGTTATTTCCATGCTACACACCTATACTTGATCCATGTCGTTGATTATATTGATATACGTGATCATTGTTGGGTCTAGTTATGTCAATGTAACATAGATCTCTTTGATCCTATGTTGATATGATTGTTAGCTTAGTATTGGTTGATGACGATTACAAGTTGATGGCATTATTGAGCTCGTAAGGTTATATTATAACATACAATACTAAGGTTTGCGCATGTACATGAGTATGTCGTCCAAGTGGGAGATTGTTGGATTAATGGACTCATATTATATGTACATGAATAATTTACGGATTAATTGTATGTTATGTGCTATCTTACATTTTGGCCCAAATATTAGTGGTCTTATGGATATTAATATTAAGTGGGCCAATACATCGTCATATAGAGTATAGAGCCCAATTGTGTAGATACCTACTGGTTTGATCCTAATTGATGATGGGCTGATTAGGGTTAAGCACCACTATATATATATATGAAGGTTATGGTCCTCGGTTGAACATACGTTACATCTTTCTAGCATCCCATCGCGAGAGAGAGAAACCCTAGCGTGTGTATCAACTGGAAGATACCTTAACCCTAGGCGATCTTCAACTCGGATTAAAGGCTTGCACTTATGGATTCAGGTACTCTTCCGCTTATGATTTATTCTAACTCGGATATGAAGGTTAAAGTTATTTATGTGGATTAATTCCAACAAAGAGACCCTCATAATTAAAGATAATACATGATTGAGTTAATTAGAAGAAAAACCCAAGATGATCACTTTGTTTTTCATTAATATTATATTTAATAATATAACAAAATAGAAAGAATATGGCTATATTATATTATTAGGCCAATGATATGCTACAAAAGAGGAAGAATTACCTGGGTAAAAATCAAAATCTTACTTGACACGATTTTTCGAAAGTGAAAAATCTTTTATACGAAAATTTATCATAACTCTTTACACAAACATTCATTTGATGTGATGCAAAGTGCACTGGAAAGAAGATATTTAGAGGTTTCCATTGATATAAAGTTTATAGCTTAACTCAACCGCAGTTTGGAGAACCATTATTTATAATGTGAGGTGAGTAACTAGGAAATTTCAACCAAAGAGTGTCACATGATTCGAAAATGGCTTGTTTTTAATATAAACATATACCAAACACATGCAATAATACTCTAAACACACCAAAAATTAATTAAAGTAGTAAAATAACATTAAACGATACAAAAATTTATTTGAATACCCAAAAACGCACCTAAAGTCAAGTGTAAAACAATGTAGATAACCGATATAAATGTCAGTGTTCAAGTAAGATCCTCTGATGCAAGGATGTGCAACCAAAGAAGTGTTTCATTGTGTGGCTTGCTATGTGGAGGGCATTAAGAACTAAGAATAAGCTCTATGCTTGGAATATGATTGATGATGCAACCTGTGAGCTGTGTAAGCTTCTTCAGCTGGAGGATAATGAGCACTTGTTCTTTGGCTGTCCATATTCGCAGGAGGTTATGCAGCATATCCTTCCACAGGTGAAGCTGAATAAACAGGTCTTTCTATGGTCGGAATGGATTAGCTGGATGGTGAAGGTGTCAAAGGACAAATCTGTGATGTTCAGAGCAAGGCGTTCGTTAACTGCATTGATGATTTCAGAGATCTGGAGAGAAAGTCATCTAAGAATTTTTGAAAATCAAGCAAGGAGGCTTATGGATGTAGCTCATGTAAGCTATTCTTTTTGCTCTTGTTCTGTTACTCTTTTGCGTGCCTTGTGGTTTTAGTTGAGGTTTACTCAAGGGTGAAAGAAATCTGATAGTCAGGGTCTAAAAGCTTGTACACGCTGCACTTTGAAGTGAATTAATAAAAATGCTCATCTCAAACAATAATAAAAATAATTAGATAAATATTTTATCATTCAATAATAAATAAGAGTACGTTATTATCATGAAAAGAAACATAGCATGTTGTGACTAGGAGATATTAAACTATTTTCAATTTAGGAACTATGTTGACATCATTTAGAGTAAGAATGTTACCTGAAGATAAAGTTAGGTGAATTGTTTCAACTTGTGTGATATGTAACTTCCTTAGCAATTGTGATGCTACTTTTGAGTTGTTCTTCATTCTGACAGACGTGACATGTTGCATCAGAATCAAACCAACAATTAGAAGACTTGTTGATGCTTATTGGTGTAACCATTGCAACGAAGTGCTTAGGCTCGACTTTGTCAAAAATCATGTTAATGTCATTTCTTGTATGGGTAAAAACACTATTAAAATAACTCAAATCTCCTCAACACACACATAACGGTTGAAAAGTAGTAAAAACATCCTAAACAAACCACAAATAAATTGAAAACGCAAGAATCTTTTTAAAAAATGTTGAATGACCTTAAAACACTGAAAACCATACGAAAGGGCTAAAAACATCACCAAATAACCTCAAAATAACACGAATCTACGAAAAGAGCCTTGAAATTACCTTAAAACACTAAAAAACACTTGAAATGGCTAAAAACAGCATATAATAATCTCAAATAATTTGAAAACATAAGAATCTATCAAAAGAGCCTTGAAATGACCATAAAAAAATTAAAAACACATGAAAAGGTTAAAAACACCATAAAACAAGCTTAAATAACTTGAAAATGCAAGAATCTTTCAAAAGAACCTTCAAATGACCTTAGAACACTCTAAAACACATGGAGAGGCTAACAACACCTTAAAAACAACTCAAATCTATTGAAAACAAACAAAAACGAATAAAAAGCACTACAAAACAACCACATATAACCTTAAACGAAACAAACTATGAAAAGAGTCTTGAAATGACTTTAAAACACTAAAAAAAACATGAAAATGCACAAAAAAAAAAACAGAATAAAAATAACCTCAAATAACTTAAAAATGTAAGAATGTATCAAAAGAGGCTTACAATGACCTTAAAAACAGTTAAATATACATGAAAAAGCTAATAACATCAAAATAATGCCTTAATTAAGTTGAAAACGCAAGAATCTATCGAAAGATCATTAACATGAAATTAAAATACTCTAAAACACAAGAAAAAGCTAAGAGCATCATAAAAACAACTCAAATATATTCAAAAGACAAAAAAAAAAAGGAATGAGAAGTAAAAAAACACCACAAAACAACTTCATCTAACTTGAAAATAGAAGAAATAACAAAAATAGCCTTCAAATGACCGTAATACACACAAAAACACTTGAAAAGACTAAGAACATCATAAAACAATCTAAAAAAAAAACGTAAAAGACTGAAAAACACATGAAAAGATAGAAAAACACTATAAAATACACTCAAATAACTTGAAAATGAAAGAAATCTATCAAAAGAGCCTTGAAATGACCTTAAAATACATGAAAACTAAAAACACCATAAAAGAGGCTTAAGTAGCTTGGAAACACAAGACTCTAACAAAAGAGGCTAGAATTGAGCTTAAAACAGTGTAAAACACTTGACAATGTTAAAATCACTATAAAAAGAAAACAAATCTCTTCAAATCACATCAAACGAATGAAAAGTGGTAAGAACAACATTAAACGACCACAAATAACTTGAAAACACAAGAAACAATGAAAAAAGCCTGTAAATGACCTTGACATACTCAAAAATGAATGATAAGGCTAAAAACACCATATTACAATATCAAATGACTTGAAAACGCAAGAAACAACGAAAAAAATCATGAAATGGTCGTAAAACACTAAAATACATTTGAAACAACTAAAAACATCATAAAACCTCAAATCTCTTCAAAAGTTAGAAAAATAAATGAAAAGTGATAACAACCTCAAATAACTTGAATATATAAGAAACTACGAAAAGAGCCTTTAAATGACTTTCAAACATAAGAATATATCAAAAAAGCCTTGAATGACCTTAAAACACTTAAAAGCACATGAAAACGCTAAAAACATCATAAAATAGGCTCTCAATAACTTGAAAATACAAGAATCTATCAGAAGACCCTTGAAATAAGTTTAACACACTCTAAAACACTTGAAAGAGTATAAACACAATAAAAACAACTCAAATCTATTCAAAACACAAAAAACGAACGAAAAACGATAAAAACATCATTAAACAACTTCGAATAACTTGAAAGAGCAAGAAACAAAGAAATATAATAAAAAAGACATGAAAAGCTGAAAAAACAAGAAAATTATCTCAAATAATTTGAAAACACATGAAACTATGAAAAGCGCCTTGAAATGAGTTTAAAACACTAAAAAACACTTGAAAAGGCTAAAACTATCATAAAATGAACTCTAATCTATCAACACACACTAAAATGAATGAAAAGTGATAAAAACACCATAAAAACATCCTCAAATAACTTGAAACGCAAGGAAACATGAAAACAGCCTTAAAATTACCTTAAAACACTAAAAAACAAACGAAAAGGCTAAAACACAATAAAACAACCTCAAATATCATGAAAAAACTAGAAACTCTGAAAATAGCCTTGAAATGTACTTAAAACACTAAAATCTGAACCAGCCTTGAAATGAAAATTAGTAAAAACACCCTACATGACGCTTAAAAAAGAGCATTGAAATGAGGTTAAAATAATCTAAAACACATGAAAAGGCTAAATCATCACAAAAATAACTCAAATCTATTCAAAAGACCAATAAAAAAAAGAATGAGAAGTGGAAAAAACACCACAAAACAACTTCACCTAACTTGAAAACGCAAGAAAATACAAAAAGAGCTTCTTAGTGAGCTCAAAACACTAAGAAACATATGAAAAGGCTAAAAACATCATACAACAACCTCAAAAAACTTGAAAACATAAGAAACAACGAAAATATCCATAAAATGATCTTAAAACACTCAAAAATATTTAAAAGGGATAGAAACAACATAAAACCCTCAAATCTCTTCAAAACACACAAAAATGAATGGAAATTGGTGAAAGCACCATAAACCAACCTCAGCTCACGTGAAAAATTTAAGAATCAATCGAAAGAACAATGAAATTAACTTAAAACACTCAAAAACACATGAAAAGGATAAAAATATCATAAAAAGAAATAAAATAAATTGAAAAGAGAAGAAACAACGAAAGTAGCCTTCAAATGACCGTAAAACACATAAAAACACTTGAAAAGGTTAAGAATATCATAAAACAACCTTAAAAACTTGAAAATACAAAAAACAACGAAAATAGCCTTGAGATTACTTTAAAACACATGAAAAGGTCGAAAACACTATAAAATACAGTCAAATAACTTGAAAAAAAAAAGAATCTATCAAAACAGCCTTGAAATGACCTTAAAACACATGAAAAACTAAAAACACCATAAAACAGGCTTAAGTAGCTTGAAAATGCAAGAATCTAACAAAAGAGCTTAGAATTAAGCTTAAAACAGTCTAAAACACTTGAAAAGGTTAAAAACACTATAGAAAAAACACAAATCTCTTCAAATCACGTAAAACGATGAAATAACTTGCAAACACAAGAAACAACGAAAAGAGCTGATAGGAATGTGCAATCCCTCCATTTGTATAGAAATTGATGTAACAAAACTGAGATGTATTAGTCATAATATAGTTAGTGTGTTTAGGCCAGAAGTCAAGAAGGTAGTTGCAGTCATAAACTGCAGAGGAGTTTGGATGAATAACTATTACATTGATGAGCAACAAAAGAACGTCAAAGGCTCCAAAATCTAAGGACTCAGCTTGCAGATAAGGACCAACACAGAATGCATCAATGTGCAGCAGATCTGGGTACAGACAAGGTTCCAATTGGGACGTATACAGACGAGGTCTCATAGTACGGCATGCAGACTAAGGTGCAGCAGAGTAGGTACAGTGGACTGCCAGCATTATAAAAGAGATGGTGGGGGACACAAGTGGCAAAGTGTCATTCCAGAAACAGTGCGTTGTCTCTTAGGTTCGTTCTTTGAGCCTTTAAAAGGGAACCGTTGAGACTTATTGAAGTAAGGCTATTGAATAAAGATTGAAAGGCAAAGAGTCCAAAGCAATCAGAAATTCAAAGATTACTCAAGAAAGCTAAATCATGAAGATACTAGTCTTCAGAAGAACAAATCTTACAGCAGAGTCCAGAGTTTGGATCTATGCAAAGGATCTGGGTTCTTTATCTTTTGTACAAGTTAGATAACTTGTAAAAAGAAGTTTCTTGTAAGCTCAAACAAGAAGATAGTGATACTCTCCTCTTGACTTGACTACATTGGTCACCAAGGGAAGACTGGATTAAGCTCTCGATTATCATTTGATATCGAGTGTCTAAACCTGTATAAATATTATGTCTATTACTTATCTTTATTGCATTGATATTTAGAACTATTAGAAACAAATCATCACAGCCAAACAGAGATAAAACTCAAAGAGTTTGAACTCTCTACTACAGATCACCAATTGTCGTCTGCAGACTACCTAAGTGGTCTGTATAGAATAGTGGTCTGCAAAGAACTAGTATTCCGCATCAAAAGTTTGAATAAATTTTTGAAACAACCTATTCCCCCCCCCCCCCTAGTTAAAATTTGGACCTTACAATTGGTATCAGAGCCTGGCTTTTCAGATTTAATAGTTTATGGAAAGAAAAAGTCATTATCTCAGTTACAAAGAAGTTACTAATAGTTTATTCCTGTGAAAAAAATGGCTCCACCAAAGTTTCATAAATGTCCTAACAGTGGAGAATCTCCATCATGTTCATTCGATAAGTTCAACCACTGGAAGTTAAGGATGCTTGCACATCTCAATTCCATAGATGAAAGAATACAAGGCATCATCATTGATGGGCCACATATTCCAATGATGCTAGATCCATTGGATGCAATAAGAGAAGTACACAGGCCAAAGTCTCTTTGGTCCAAAGATGACTGGGAGTTGGTGATGATTGGCAAAAAAAGCTCAAAACCAGATCTTTAAAGCCCTTGATGACAACATGTTTGAAATAGTGGTTCATATAACCACTGCAAAGGAGGCATGGGAAGTTCTTATGCTCAGAAATGAAGGGACCAAAGAAATAAGGGAAAACAAGAAGGATGTATTAATACAACAATACGAATTGGTCTCAATGAGATCGGATGAGAATCTAACTGCTTTCTTCGAAAGGTTCAATCTTCTCATCAACAATCTCAAAACCTTAGGAAAGACTTTCGAAAACAAGAAAGTCAACCTAAAGTTTGTGAGATCTCTTAGTGAAATATGAATACAAAGATCACAACTATAAGGGAATCGAGAGATCTAACAAAGATGTCCTTGGCTCAACTGTATGATGTACTACATATATACATTCTCGAAGTTGAGCAGAAGAAGCAAATAGACGATGCAAGAAAGAAGACTCTTGCTTTCAAAGCTCAAGAGAAGATTCTGAAGTCTATGGTAGAAAAGGAAACCACAGACACCTCGTCTGCAAGTGAACAAGGATTATCTGAAGAAATTGCCTTGATGGGAAAGAAGTTCAAGAAGCTATTCAAGAAAAGGAATCTCAAAAAGAACTTTCCCTCAAAGACAAAGAAAGAAAAGAAGGAAGTCTGCTACAACTGTGGCAAACCAGGACACTTTGCTGCAAATTGCAGACGACCAATACAAGACTCGTCTGCACCAATGTTAAAAAAGGACTATAGCAAAAGAAATTCTGGTAGAAAAAAAAAGACAAAGCCTATGCTGCAAAAACATGGAGCCACACAGACTCTAATGATGAAGATCATATCTCAAACTCTCAAATATGTCTCATGGCAAGGAATAAAGAAAAACAACAAGTATTTAATTTTTCTGATTCTGAGGCCACCACAGAGGAATTGAAAGAAGCACTTCAAGAAACCTCTAAGAGCTTTATTTTCCTTTTAAATAAAAATAAAAAAATCTTAATGAGATTGCAATTCTTAAAGAGAAATGCAATTTAAAAGAAGAGACTAATAATAGTCTAATCAATGCTCAAGATAAACTGAAAAAAGCAAATGAAAAGGTGAAACTTCTCAATGCAGTAGTGGAAACACTTACATTGAGAAACACTTAGCTTCAGAATCAAGTGGATGCTTGGAATAGTAAGACCTTTGGTTTGCAAAAATTACTCAACACAGGTCAATTCTCCCATGATAAAACTAGGTTGGGATATAATGACTGGTTGTATAATAAGACTGATAAGAAAGTCATTACCAAGAAAGTTAAACACACCACTGCAAAAACTCTACAGAAGAAGAATATCTCTACTGCAGCTGGTGTGCAAAAGAGGAAAAGCTCTGCTGCACAAACTGTGCAAAAGAGCAAAAACTCAACTGCATAAACAATATTGAGTAAGAACAGTCTCCTTAAGAGACCTCTATTGCAAAGTAAGATCTCTACTGTTCAAACTCAGAAGGGTTGGAGCATACTACCAGTACGTGCTTATGATAAGTACCATAAGGAGGAGAAGGCAAGGAATTCTAGAAAAGAAATCAAAGAAAGATCTTATGAAGCTCAATATTCACCTAATTACTATGTATAAAAAAACTTCTCTAGAACACCTTGGAGAAAGCTATATTCGAGACACATCTACTCATGTCAAAAGCAGCAGAAGAAGTGGAGCAGACCACTTAAAAGCATAAGACCAAAGGTCTACTGCTTTACATGTGGCAAATTTGACCACAAGTCTTTTGAATGCTGGAATACCCACAAGAAGATAATTCAAGTGTGGATTCCAAAAGCTAATCAATAAGGACCCATATGAGTGGGTATCATGTACAAGATCTCTATGTTTTGATGCAAGAAAGACAAAGAGGTATATGGTATCTGGACAGTGGATGCTTAAGACATACGATATGAAACAAATCAATCCTTGCAAACTACAGAAAGGAACAAGGACCTCTCATCATATTTGAATGAGGAAAAACAGTTCAACTAAAGGTTATGGAACTCTTGGTACAGGTTCCTTAATCTTTAGTGATGTTGCTAATGTTAAAAGCTTAGTACATAACCTGCTATCCATTAGTCAATTGTGTGATAAAAATTATGATGTATCATTCACTTATGATACATGTCAAGTAAATGATAAAAATCACACAACAAAATCAAATTACTAAGAATTAGAAAAGGAAACATTTATGGAGTAGACTTTGATTCATCACAGTTAGAACACATAATATGTTTTTATACTAAAGAAGCTGAAGACACAAACTAGCTATGGCACAAAAGATTAGCTCATCTTAATTTTAAAACAATAGCTAGATTATCATCAAAAAACGTAGTAAAAGAACTACTATAAATAAAGTTTAAAAAGGATAAACTATGTAGACCATGTCAAAAAGGAAAGCAGACTAGAACAAGCTTTAAACCCCTAAACTCTTCAGAATCAACTAGGATTCTTGAATTATTACATATGGATCTCTTTGGTTCAGTTGAAGTAGAAAGCTTAAACAGAAAGAAGTACGTTCTAGTTATAGTAGATGATTACTTCAGGTATACTTGGGTAACATTTCTACATAAAAAGAGTGAAACTTGTAGTCTACTAACTAAGTTTTTAGACAAATTCAAAATATAAAAGCTATAAAAGTAATCACAATTAAAAGTGATCATGGCACTGAATTTGATCAAATAGGAGTAGACGTCTACTGCAATGATCATGGAATTCAACATAACTTCTCAGCATCTAGAACACCTCAAAGAAAATGGTGTGGCTAAAAGGAAAAATAGAACCACCCTTACAGAGGCAACTAGGATAATGCTCTCTGATGCAAATTTATCCAAAAGCTTCTGGGTAGAAGCAGTTAATACAGCTTGCTATACTCAGAATAGATGCACAATTCATAAACTATATAAGAAGAATCCCTATGAATTATGAAAAGGAAAGACACCAAGTGTGAAATACTTTCATGCTTTTGGATGCATAAGTTATATACACAACAATGATAAAAGTTCTCTACAGAAATTTGATCCTAAGACAAAAGAGGTAACTTTCTTAGGGTATTCTACAAATAGCAAAGCCTTTAGAGTATACAATAAAAGAACACAAACTATTGAGGAATCAGTTCACATATCATTTGATGAATCAAAAATATTCATAAGAGATGCAAATGTATTTGATGAGGAATTTACATGTAATGAACAGGCTGCAGAAAAGGTCATTGATACTACAGACAAGACTGAGTCGTTTGCACTCAATGACAATGCAACAGAGACTAAAGAACAAATTCAACAACAATTGGAAACTAATGAACAAGATAAAATAAGATGGATCAAGGAACATACATAAGATGACATCATTGGAAATAAAGATACACCTGTGCAGACTAGAAGGGAAACAAATGGAGAATGCCTGTCTGCATGCTTTATATCAGAAATGGAACCTAAGATAATAAGTGAAGCCCTAAATGATCCAAACTGGGTAGATGCTATGCAAGAAGAACTAAATGAGTTCTAAAGAAATGAGGTATGGTATTTAACACCAAGACCCAAGAACTATCCAATTGTAGGTTACAAACGGGTATTTAAAAACAAATCTGATGAAAATGGAATAGTCATCAGAAACAAAGTTAGATTAGTTATTAAGGGATACTCAAAAGAAGAAGGAATAGACTTTGATGAAACCTTTACCCCTGTAGCAAGTTTAGAAGCCATAAGAATGTTCTTTGCCTATGCTGCATATTAAGGATTTAGAGTCTATGAAATAGATGTAAAAAGTGCATTTCTAAATAAAAAGCTGCAAGAGGAAGTTTATGTTGAACAACCTTCTGGCTTTGAAGACTATGAATATCCAGAATATGTATATATGTGAGATAAGTCATTATATGGACTAAAACAAACACCAAGGGCATGGTATGAAACCCTCTCAACATTTCTATGTGAAAATAAATTTGAAAAAGGTAAGGTAGATACCACTCTGTTCCTCAAGAAGCATAAAGAACATATATTGTTAGTGCAAATCTATATTGATGATATTATATTTGGTTGCACTAATAATAAGCTTTGTGAATAATTTGTAGAACTAATGAAATCCAAATTTCAAATGAGTTTAATGAGGGAATTAAAATATTTCCTAGGACTTCAAGCACAACAAATAAAAGTTGGAATCTTTTTAAATCAATCTAAGTACTTAAAGAACATAATTAAAAAATATGGCTTAGAAAGTGCTAGTCATATGAAAACCACAATGATCACATCAATTAAAATAGATAAAGATGAAAATGGAAAGAAGATAAATCAAATAATATATAGAGGAATAATAGGGTCAGTATTATATATCTTACTGCATGTAGACCAGATATTTAATATGCAGTCTGTATCTGTGCAAGGTATCAATCTCATCCCAAGTAATCCCATTACACTGCAGTACAGAGAATCCTAAGATATCTCAAAGGAACTCCAAACCTTGGTGTATGGTATCTTAGGAAATCAGATTTTACACTAATATATTTTTCAGATGTAGATTTTGAAAGATGTGCAGTTGACAGAAAAAATACAAGTGGATCATCTCAATTCATTGGAGCAAGGCTAATATCATGGTTCAGCAAAAAACCGACTACTCTATCTATCTCTACTACAGGAGCTGAATACAATGTTGCTGGAAGCTATGGTGCATAAATACTGTGGATGAGATCACAGCTTGTAGACTATGGTAAGTTATTTGAGGTTGTTTTATCGTATTTCAGCTTTTTCCTGTATTTTTGAGTATTTTATTGTAGTTTTCATGAACTATAGCACAATATAAAAATCATGAAAATCAAAATATCAAGTAAAGGGATAGATCACATCTTGTGGATTCAAAGTGTGTGCCAAATTTATTAAGTTTCATAATTAAAATTGTCACGTGCCTAATTTTTAGATGATGATAGAAACTTTAAAGGAGTTTATTGTCAATCAAGATGACAGAGAGGTATCGCTTGTGAAATCAATTCCTGACATGATATCTTCAACTAAATATTTTTTTGAATGGAAGATTTATCAAGGTAATACAGAAGTTAACTTTTTTATATTGTATTAATTATCACATCATAGAATTGAATTTAAGAAAATTGCATATGATGATAAAAGAACTAATTTTAGATAAGTTTTTTTTAGTACGTGAACGGTGATTTGAACAGTGATTTCAAACTATGAACAGTGTTATCGGACTATGAACAATACGTTCTAGAATGTGAACAATGCGTATTTTGAACAGTGATGTCAGATTGTGAATAGTGCATGTAGAGTTTGTGAATAGTACTGACACACTGTGAACAGTGCATGAACAATGCTGATACATGTACAGTGTCCGACAGAGTATGTAAGCAGTGTAAAAATAGATTTTTTTTTATGTAAAATATAAAATTAAATAATTTCATCTGAATTATCTTTACGATAGATAGATGAGATCTGAAACAAATTTAAACTAAGCTTGACTCGTGCTCATGACGTGTTATAAAAGAATCAAATGAACGCCATATTACAAATAGCTTGTTGATATGCACATACATGCACCTGTAGTGAATCACTTTGTTCTTTCATAGTAGTACATTGGTAAAGGAGCACCTATTCTTTTTATAGTACATGATTGATACCATATCAGAGCATCTTTTATCACCTTTGTGAGTGGGATAGTGATTAGGTGGGATTAGCGAGTGAAAAATAATATTTCTTGTCGATCATCGCACACTTGATTCTTAACGTTCCCCATTAAATTAACCCAATTTTTATTTTCTTCTTAAAATGCGATTGAGTGAAGTTTAAACGTTTTAAATGTGTTTTGATGATATGGGTGGAAATAACAGCTCAGACATTGTTAAGAAAAACGTCTTAGAGTGTATGTTGTTACAAAAGTCATGACACAGAGGAAGTAATTGATTTCCACTATAAAAGTTAATTAAATATTAGTGGCAATTTCATTGTGGTATCATTTGGAAATGTTATTTCCAAGGAGATACGACGCAAAAAGTTTTATTCTCGAGATATCATTTTTATTAACAAAGATTTCCACCACAAAGAATCTACAAACTGATGGCCAACGGAGAGGATATGAATGCAATGCTAGAGGAATACTTGTGGCATTTCATGACAACGGATCAAAAGAACTGGCTGGAGTTGTTGGATTCAACATATTCTGTTACAAACTTCATCATTTCTCAATGACAAGCCTTAGTCCCTTTGAATTGGCAATGGAACATCAACCTCTAATGTCTTAGGAGGTGGTCTTATAGCAAAGTGATGGCAAGTATGTCGACCAACACTATAGGCCTTTGGAGTTCCAAGTCAGGGATAACTCCCCAGATTTGGAAGAAGATAACAACAAGCAAGTGCATTGGGGTCTGATTCCAAAGTACGATGGTCCCTTTGAGCTTGTCAAGAAGGTGGGAAACATTGCTTATCGCCTACAACTTCTTGAGCATTTGAAGATTCACCCAAAGTTCCATGTGAGTTTCTTGAAGCCTTTTGTGGAAGGCGAGCTTGATCGTGTCCAAATCAAACATGCTGCCCCCGTTATTCATAAACAAGATAAGAAGGAGACCAAGAAGATCTTGGATTACAAAATCAAAGGCATGAGTAATAGGAAATGTAGAAGGCATTTTCTAATTCAATCAAAGGACGATCTAAGGTAGGCGCGATATGGGAGAACGAGACTGCATTGTGACAGTTTATCAAAGCAATCAAACACTACTGGGTGCAACACCCTTCGAGGATGTCGGGTTCTTCAGGTGGGGATCGTATGTTAGACCCTCGTTAAGCTTGACATCGGATGTCTCACGCTTGATGCTTCAACGAACCCGAGGCCTCGAGGAAGCAGACTGAGGTAAAGGTTGGATGTTTGACGCGTTGAGAGGGTTGGACTTAAATGATAACTTTGAAGCGTTCAAGAGCCAAGCAAGCAACAAAACATGTTCCTTGTATTGGTTCGAGTTTGGCAAAGCAAGAAGTTTGATGGCAACAAGGCTCTCTAGATTCTATAACTTGATTTGAAGAAGTTGACTTCATGGTGGGGGTATGTGGCTATTCCTGCCAGATGTGATTTCTTAAGTGATCTTAACCATGGGGAACTGAAGAATGCTTTGATATCCCAACGCAAGTACAAGCCCCTTCCTTTGTCTAACGTGTTAAAATAATATTATAATATTGATAGTGTTAAATATGGCCGTTGTGGTGGAGAATATAGTCATTGTAGCATATTCTATAGCATATTCTTCACTATACGTTCTATAAATAGGAAACTCATGTAATAATTCTATTGGCATGTTCTATATACATGTTCCGTTACTATATCATTTAACATGATATCTATTAATATTATAATATTGATGGTACCAAATATGACCGTTGTAGTGAAGAATATAACCGTTGTAGCATATTCTTTAGCATATTCTTCACTATACGCTCTATAAATAAGAAACTAATGTAAGTATTCTTTGGACATGTTCTATACACATGTTCCATATCTATACTATTTAACATGGTATCAAAGGTGCCACAGTTTAAATCCTCAATTCTGGTTCAATCCCCAGCCATGAGTTAAATCCCTTATTCTGGGTTCAATCCCCGGTCACCACTCCACAAATTTGGCCAAGATTCCGCAGCCATCACAAATTGGATACCAATCCGCAGCCACCATCACAAATTGGTGGTCCCATCACAATGCCTAGTGGAGTCCCACCGCCCATCACAGCGCCCAGCGGAGTCCTCATCGCAGCCGCCAGCTTCGCTGCCATCGTTTGCAGGCGCCTCACCAACAAACAGCCATGTCACCAAGGTAGCTACCATCACGTCGGCCAGCCCGAACAGGGGATGCGAATCTCGGAGCTCCCTCGAAGCCATCCCGATCTCGCATAGATCTGGCCACACATCTCGCACCACCGCCTCGTCACAGAGGTCTTCCCTCGAAGCCATCCTGATCTCGAACAGACCTGGCCACATCTTGCACCACCGCCTCATCACGGAGGTCCCACACCAGATCCCATCACTCACCGACTTCTTCTGCCTAGCGACGGCGTCGATTTCGCCTTCGCTTTCCTATGATTCATCCGACTCAGCCTCATTCGAGTGGTGAGGTTGACAGCTTTGGTGTTTTTCGATGATAGCTTTGTGTTTTTCGCAAGAAGGGAAGTGAGGGAAGAGGGAGAGGTTGGTCAAACCAGACATTTCTCCCACTATCTTCGTTTTCACTCCACTTTTTCTCTTTTTCCATCAAAAGATTCGAGCTTTTAATCCCACGCTCAAGCCCAGGCCCAGACCTAGGTCCAACAGTCAGTCTGATATGGCCAGATTCAGATTTAGATCCTCTATACAAACTCAATTTGATATTTTCAGAATCATCTTGAGTTTGAGAGAGGATGTTAGAATAATATTATAATATTGATAGTGCCAAATATGACCGTTGTAGTGGAGAATATAACCGTTGTAGCATATTGTATAGCATATTCTCCATTATACGCTATATAAATAAGAAACTAATGTAAGTATTCTATGACCCATTTCTATACACATGTTCCGTATTTATAATATTTAACACAAAATTCGTTGGATACCATCATCTCACTGTTACCCTCCCCTCATCTCCTTCATCTTAGGGGTTGCCTCTGCCATCCTCGTCGTCAGTCGTTTGCTTCGGAGCAGCTCCACCTTGGGTCGCCTACACTGATGGCCCCTCAACCATCGTTATTGTCGTTGACCTTGTAATCTCTTATTTTCCTATATAGTTCCTTGCTTCATCCTCATGCATTTTCAGTTCCAGTTCCAATCTCGTCTCGAATTTCCTTGCGTCATCTTTGTGTTTGTTGTGATTTGGTTTTGGCTTGAGGGTGAATGGTGGAGATTTGGACGATTTGAGAACGGATATGTTGGTGAGATAATGTTGTTCAATTTGTTTTTGTAACATCTCTCTCATCTTGGCAGGCATACTAATAGCCATTAGGCGCACTACTTGGTGTACTACAAGGCGTACTAGTACTCGACAGACATACTAGTAAAGGCATATTAGCATCTAACATGCAAACTCATAGAGGCGCGACCTAGATTATGTAAAGGATATGTTTTCCAATGCGTTACTAATGTTTTGCACAAACATACTAATATTTTACATGAGCGTTCTACTTTTTCAACATGATATCTGTTTTTTTTCACAGTCGTACGACTCGTTCTCGTGCAACATGCACTCATTTTCGTCCACTAGCATCTTCATCCTTCTACCAAAGCTCTCGAGTTCCCCCGCCTTGGAGGCGATTTGGCCCTCAAGGACGGTAACGATGGAGACGGACATCCTGAGGAGCTTGTGTTCGAGGAGCTCGGTCTTGAGACGATACTTGTGGTGGCGGAAATCCTTGATAGGGCGGAGGAGGCCGACGACGGTGATGTCGTGCAGGTAGGGTTACACTTGGTAGAGCCGCATGAGAAGGGAGAGAAACCTTGTGGTACCTTGTGAGAATACAAAAAATTTATAGCTACCTTGTGTATATAAATTCTTATATGGTATTTTTTGGAAATAAAATCTTTGAAATGGTATGAAAATTCTCCCTAAAGATACAACTATAACCATATAGTAAATAAATCCTTGTGCATTGCATGGATATCACATCAATTTTAATAAATGCAATGACATGGTGTTTTCATGGTTACTACAGTCCGTACAAAATTCTCAAAGTGCATAGTATATCGAACTATATTGGAAATAGAATGGCGCAAAATTCTCAAAGCCCATGAAAAACTTGAGCAAAGGTATATTGGAAATATAATGGAGTAAAGTTATCTCATAAAAACAATAATTTTCTTTTTTTAAAGAATCACATGTAGTAATTACTATCATAATTTTTATAATGACATGCACTTTAACACATTTCGTTCTTATTATTAACAATGTCCTAAAATTATTTTTTTTGATTCAAAATTAAAGTTTATAATTTACTCTATCCCAAATATTTCATAATAATTTGATCGTCACAGACTCAACATCGATGTTAGGACAGAGGGAATACAGGATAGGAGCTCTTGCAGAGGGAATACAAGATAGGAGCTCTGCAAGAACGTAAGAAAGAACCAAATCACTTGCATGTGAAGTTGTACATCTGCTGGAAGTATTTGCCAAACAGATAAGCGGAGATGTGGGCTGACAAGTTCAGCCTGAAATCCGTTGACTGAGTCCGAAGAAACAAAATCAGCTAATAACAATGAATGCTTTTCAATTTGCAAGAATCACTTACCCACTTATGCACAAACGATATGCTGCATGTTTAAGTAAGAGTAACTTCAGCAGCATACTGCTGCATGTTTAAGTAAGAGTAACTTTAGCAGCATACCGCTGCTTGAACGAGGACGAGCAGAACCTCCGAGGTTCGTGCTCTATCCATGATAAACAACATTCAGAAGTTTCATATATATAACAACAAAAATTTCGGCGTTCAAACAGCATAACAGTGGAAGAGATGGCATGTAAGCTGTTTTCTTGAGAAACAGAATGCACAAAAGCTCAGAGAGAAGCGGGGAACATGATTCATGAAAACCATCTCCGTTTTGTACTCATGGTCTTCATTTTCATTACAAGCTCCTCGCGCTGGGCTTCTACCTCAGCATACTTGAGGCTCATCTTGAAGTATCGCTCACGAAGATCTCTTAATTCTAGTTCAAGAGACAACGTGCTTCTTCCTCGTCTCTTCTCAGGCGCTGCATCTTCACTCGCAGATACTTTGGGAGACTCCGGATCATTGCTCTGCCCATCTGACAATAACCTGAAGAAAGCACCAAAGAGAAACCAAAACCATGAATGGAGGTGGAGACAAGCTACTAGTAGCTCCTCTTACAGCCGGGTAAAGTCTCATGCACAAGAATAACATGTTGAGAAAACGTATGCATGGACATAGGTTTTCTTCTTTGTGTGCATACCTTCTTATTTGGGTTTTATACATGTCGTTTGCTTCAAAAGCTTCAGCCAGCTCGCGTTCAAGGTACTGGATTTTTGACAAGTAATCGGCTATCTCAGCTCCAGAATTAGACACTTTTCGGCTTGTTTTGCCAGAGATCTAAAGCAGGAGTACAAATTTGACAAGAGTAAACTATAAAACAAGTAAAAGCAACAGAAAATGACATCCACTTCGCATCCCAAGATGCTGGGTGTGGTCTTGTCCTAAAATGTGGAAGTACCAGTGTTCTAAAACTACGACTACTCACGGAAATACTCTTACAGTTATCCTTGTGTATTTGTTTTGAGTTGTATGGAAGTGTTCTATCATTAAATACAGCATAACATGTTCAGTTCTCTTCTCCTAAGCTTGTATGAAAAGGACTAGAATACTGTGGATAGATGCGTACCCATGTGAGCTTCTTATTGTCAATGATCAACGACTCTGAGCCAGGTGATTCTGCCGAAACATCACAGGTCATGCTTGCTTGTCGACTCACATCTAAGGTATACCCTTTACTCTGTTTCCTTTCACTTTCAAGAGCATGAAGCCTCTCCAAAAGCTCATGTTTGTCCTCCTCAAGGTGCTTTATCTTCCGTTGTAGTTCACTACTTGTCCTCTTGATTCTACTAAGTTCAATTTTCAGCTCAGCGTCCTGAGCACACAGTGCTTCTCTTGCACTTAAGTCTCCCTCCAACCGCAGAATCTTTTCTTCCAGGGTAGCTTTAGCATGTTGGCATTCATCTAATTCAGATAAAGACTTGTCCAAGCTAGATACTTTTTGAACAAGGAACATCTTCTCTGCCTTCAGTTGGTCATGATCCCCTGACAGCAACTCAATTGAAGCCTTTAGTTTTTCATTCTCAAATTTTGCTTCATTGAGAGAGCTTTTAAGTGACAGAACTTCATCCTGAAGTGATGCCGCACTTTGTAACTGAGATTTCAGGCTTGATATTTCCTCTGCTAGCTGCATTCTTTCGAACTCTGAAGCTTTAAGATTTTTCTCCAGCCCACTCGTCATGCTTTTACATTTTTCTTCATTCGTCCTGACACTTTCCAGGGATGACAACAGCTTCTCAATTTCAACTGTTAGAACCTCCTGGTCACGTCTCGATGCAGACAGCTCACCCTTAAGTTCCAGTGCTGTAGCTTCAGCTTGCGACTGCAACATACAGTGCTGCTTCTCCAGCGATGCCAGTTTTCCTTGAAGCTCCTGGAGAGCAATTTCAATTTTAACTTTATCAGCACGCAAAGAAGATACTTCAAGCATGGTTTCTGCAAATACTTTCTCCTTGTCATCATCAGCAGCAGATATTTGATCAATAAGATGAACCAGTTCCCTCTGTAGATTTTCAACTTCTACCACCTTCTCTGCATACTTCTGATTTAGCAGAATCTCTTGGGCCATAATTTTGTCTTTATACTCCCTGTTTGCATCAACAAGGGAAGCAAGTTCAGAGTTAAAGCTTTCCTCCTTCAGTGAAACTTGCTCCAGCATGGAAAAGATATCTGATTCCAAGCCATCAATCTTCGACGAGAAATCGGAGAACCTTTCAAGCGAGTCATTCAACTGAGCTTCCAGAGCTCCACTGTAGGAATTCAACTTGGTGTTCTGCCTTCTCAGATCTGCATTAGATTTCTGAAGAGAAGTACATTCCTCGATAAGTTTTTCAACAGTATCTTGCAATGTCTGATTTGATTTCTTCAGATATTCGGACTCTTCTTGAGCTTCTATCCACCGATCCCGCATGTCTTGTACTTTCTGTCTCAAATCAATCTTTTGCATCTCTATCTCAGTTTCTAACTTCTTTATCTCATCATTCAGAGTAGTGATTTGGTTTTCTGAATGCTGCAGCTCTAGACGAATGGACTCCTTCTCATTCGTAAGATATCTTGCGTGAGCTTCCATAGCAGACATTCGTTCAGATAGGTCCATATTATCGTGCTCCAGCTCCGATAGCTGGAACTCAAGGTCTTGTTTCCCCTTCTCTAGATCAGATGACTTTCTCTCCAGGAGCTTGCTTGCTGCTGCTTGAAACTCCATACTACTATTCAAAAGCATAATTTCATTCTTTAACCGATCTAATTGCTGGGAAGCTTCGAATTTTTCTCTTTTCATGATTTCCAGATTGTCCTTCAACAGACTATTTTCCTCCGTGAGATTGTCAATTTGATTCTCAAGTTCAGTCTTCTTTTGCCTGAGAACTTCAATCTCTTCTTCCTGCGGCTGGCAATGGCCCTGCAGTGCAGTGATCTCAGAAGTTTCATCAGCTATCTCCTTCCTCGTTTCAGTGGACCTGCCAATCGCTACCTCTGAACCTCCAGCTACAGGATCAGAAATGCCACCAGTGTTCCATTTCTGATCATCTACCCCCCTCGCTGCAACATCTTCACAGTTCAGGCAAAGTTTTTCTCCATCCTCGTTACTATGTGCCACGAATAATTTGTACAGTTGAGATATATATTTGAACATAACCTCAATCTGCTCGGCTTGAGTAACCGGCTCTGTGAATTTGAGATCATCAAAGCAGCATGAGCATCTGTGATCTACTGGCCAATTGAGAGAAAGCTGGTGCTTCTTTGCTACGGACAGAAAATCATGTAGCTCTTCACGCAACTGAGAAAAGGCACAAAATGTATCAGCAGAGGAATCTGTTGTGGAATTTACATTTGCAGCAGGCTCCTTCAGGTATCTAGTTGCATCTTCATTTCCTTCAAAAAACTGCAATCTTTCTTGGAGTAACCGAATCTCATTGAGCTGTTCTTCAACTTGAAGATGACACTTATCAAGATCATCTTCAAGATGAAGAGCCCGATCTCTGTGAGTCTGCATCTGAATATCTAGGTCACTGCATTTCTTTTCAAGGTCTGCGCACCAGGCTTTTGAGTGATCAGAAGAAGCAAGCATTTCGGTGACCAGGGCTTCCTTCTTGTTCACTTCCTGCTGGAGCTCATCCAGCTGGATACTCAGTTGACTAATTTCACCTCTGGGTGCATACTGTGAATTTTCAGCAGCACCAATGCATGAAGAATCAAGGACAGGATCATGTGGCTCTCGGAATTCAGTTGACTCTTTATAATGTTTGAGCTTCAGCAAAAGTTGCAAGTTTTCCTCAGTGAGTTCAATGCAATCCCTCTCCAGCTCCTCCACCTTCTCCTTCAACAAATCAACTTCCTTGTTTGAAACAGTATCATCCCCAGCATCAACATCCAATCCTCTGTGTCCCTGATCCTCGAGAGCCTCAGAAAGCTTGCTTTCCAAGTTGATGATTTCCTCTTCTTTGGCAGCTAATTTCAGCCTCCATGCAGCTTCGCACTCAAGTAAAGATTGAGTTCCTAGATTCTGTTCCATCTCTAAATCAAGGTTTTTGTCTTCTAATGATTTTTCTTGGGTTCGGATGGTATTTTGTAGTTCTTCCGGTGTTTCGATCCAACAGTGAGGCTGGAGCTGTGAGCTGTCTCCCAGCAGCAGGCCCTGGGAGGATTTCATAACTCCTGCAGTAGCATCCTCAACTAGAACTTCTTCCTCACTGAATTCACTAATTTCTTCTAACTTCACCTTTTCCGATAGAGCTTCTATCTCTGCCTTCTGCGTCTCTACAATTCCATCAAGCTCTTTAAGAATGGAAATAAGCTCTAAATTAGATTCTTGGGTTTTCTGTTGCTGTTCCTCCAAGTTAGCGTTTGATTCTTTGAGGAATCTTATTTCATCTTCCAACTCTTTCTGCATTTTGTCCATATCCTGAACCTGGAGCTCCATACTCGCAGTGGCTTTTTGTTTCATCATCGACTCTTCCAACAAAGACTTCAGGTGTTCAATTTCTTGCTTCAAGCTTTCACGTTCTGTGTGGGATGCTGCCAGTTCCATATCCAGAGTGGTTTGCTTCTTTGATTGCACCAACAATTCCTTCTTCAGAGATTCCACTTCAAATAACGTCTTCCTAGCATTTCGTTCCCATGTCCTAGCTTCAGCTCGAAGTTCCTCGATTTGAATCTCAGCGTCTTCAAGGAGGTCCTTAGAGGAGCCAGGATTGTTTACTGGTGACGAAACATGGGAATCTGAATTCTTTCCCAAACCTTCTCTTTGATCATAGCGTGGGCTCGCTGAATTCACTACCTTTGAGTTAAATGGCGAGTGACTTAATCTGTTAGCATCATGACTGACTGGTGAATCATATGACTGTGTGCTGTTCTGTGAGGTTGTTGAATTTTGCCTTCCGACTGTATTACTTTCAGTTTCCATCATGCTATTTCTAGGAGAAGAAAAATCTTTCCCTGAGGAACCCTCAACCGAATCAAAGCTCCGATGGGAACCTGAAGCTGAGAAACTCGGTTCCTGAAGGATGAAAATATGGTATCCAGATTAAGCAACAGAGAAATTGAGCCACATGCGGAACAAACTAGTTTTACAAACACAACCAATAATCTGATGAAGTTGGAAGAAGTCAGAGCATGGACATGACAAATACTGCAGTGAATTCGATAGTAAAGTGAGTTAGTTATATACGATAACACAGGCCAGTAGATGGATTAGCACTAAAAGGGTAGTTCCCAGAAAATGGAGCCTATTAAAATGAATCTGCCTCGTATACAGTATTATACTGTAGTTTCATGGCATGAATAGATATGTTCTTTCTATACTGTTAGGCCTTGTTTACTTATCATACTTCAAGGATAAGATAAAATCAAAAGTGCCCAAGAGCAATGCGGAATGGCATTGTGATAATAAAAAGAAAACACAAACAGTTGATGCAATTTCCCTGCGAAGAGGTTGATGCTATTGTTCCTCAAAACAGTAGATTATATCATATGAACAAGTACAAGTAATACACAAATGGAGACACTGGATGTGAGAGCATACTCGACTACCAAGTTCTTGCTGGGATGAGCTTTCCATATGGTTACTAGAGTTGGAGCCAACGCTTCTAGAAAATTCACTTTCAGATGACTTGGTCTCCACATCATTATCTGCTGCATTCCCATACTCAGCACGTAAACTTGTGTTCATTCTTCGCTCATCTCTGTTACAGAGACAATAAAGAATGTTTCAGTATTATGAAGAAATTGTTCGAAGTGTAGGAATTTGAAAGCCTCAAGAGAACACATGAAATAAGGGAGATGATCTACTGTAAACAAATGCAGATAATATGGAAATTAGGTTAGTTGGAAAGTGTTCAGATAAAAATATGGCAAATACTAACTACCCAATTAAGAAAAATCAAAATCAATAATCAGACTCCATTTTCCATTCTTTTCGGTAAATTGGAAGCATGAATGTGCTTATGAATGTTGAATCAAGCCATAATCGAAAATCTTGACTTCTTCTAGCTGGGGGATTCGCGAGAGATCTCATTCCAATAGCTTGATTTATAGACATCTCATTCGATCCTTGATTTATAGCAGACCAACACATGAACCAATGAGGAGAGATTCGATGAAATTAGGATAATATAGTATCTAGAAAATATAGGATTCTGCTCAGAGATCATGTTAGAGTAGACTGACATTTTAGGAACAAAGGAGTGACTGATCTTTTTGCGACCAATTGTATAGGATTACCACTGGCTTACAATCAGTATACAACTAGTCCGATAAGGAAATACACATAACATGGAACTTAGGAAATTCGGAAAAAAAATATAAAAATATTCCTGAGATACAAAGCAAAGATCAATAAGCTAAAGTTATGAAAATGAGGAAGTATCCAATATGGGAAAGTTCTAACAAAGACATATATAAAATGATTTTTTTTTCAACAAGAAGATAGACCGGTGGACAACAAACCTGAATTTTTCTGTTGGTGTAAGGCAGTGAACCTTGACCTGCAACAAATAAAGTTAAACAATATGTGTACGTTAGCCAACTAAGAAGTGCAGGTCCATGGTTAATGATGAAATTTACCATCAAGAAAGTTACTACAAAACAAAAAGGTACGGTTAGATGGAAATTACTAAAGCATATCACAATGAAAGAGTATAAAAATCTGTTCGAAGCAATAATGTCCGTATCTAGTTTAGTAACAATTACAGCATCGACAGCAAACCACGCCTTTATCCCGCTACATGGGGTTGCCTAGATAGAAACAATGATGTTTTTCTCCTCTATCTACTACAATGTCCTTCATAATGTATCCATTTCTTGATTGGTACCCGGTCCATTATTTGACATCACTTGATTGTTACTCGGTCCATTATTTGACATCTCCTTCACGATGTTTTAATATGTATTACAGTTAACATGTCCGTACCATCGTAACTATGATCCTCTTATCTTAGCTTCTGTTATGAATCCTATGATGTATTCATCCCCTGTTTGTTTCATCAACAAGAACCATATCATCAGCAAATAACAAACATTATGTTGCCTCGTCATGTCTGTGCCTATTTAATTCATCCATAATCAATGCAAATAGTTATGAACTCAAAACCGACTCCTAATGCAAACCAGTGCGGTTGAGATTTCATCTGAACAAATTGCTTTGTAAGAGCTCATCCTCTTCATCCTTGCTTAACTTCCGCATTAATAATTTGTTGCAAGTACAATGATTTATTTTTTTCTCACCCACATTAAGGATATTTCCTAAGTTGCTTGTAGTCCTTCGAGTTCTCAATATTCCAAACACTTGCATGATGCTTTGCAATTTTCTTTTGTATACATCATCTTATCTTAAGCTTTTTCACTCCACTAGATTGCCCTAGAGCATTTTTGCAACTCTTCTAATAGAGTCTGTTATTGCATTTATCTCAGATGCTCCCTTCTATCTGCCACTGCTCTGCTCCTAATAATCACCCCATAAAACCTTTTTGCACATCTGTTGAGGATATGTGGTGAGTTTAATCGCTACCCACATGGACCGGGGAAAAAAAAAAGAATAGAATATATATATGAACAATAAATAACCTATCAGATTAAGCTTTCAGGTTAATAGTTGAGTCCAATTCACATGTGTATTCTGTTAAGGTCTTGGACTCTATTGTTGGACTCTGCCCCTGAATCCCTATAGCATCCACTTCTAAGTTTCATCATTACGTCCTCTTTTGAGAAAGCACTATCCCCTTTAAAGCAAACCTTTCTTCCTCCTTTGCCTTTAAAGCGAACCTTCATACATAACTTCCAATGTATATTGGGTGGTCAAACACTATCCTCAAATAACTTCATAGTCATTGCATATCTCCGTCTTGTGAGAAACAATCAATTTGATACTTGCAAGAGGCACTTTTTTAAAGGGTTTGAAATGCTCTTCATGTCTCTTAATAAGATCATACGTCATTGAAAAATCCAAAATATTCTTCCCTTCCTCGTCCTTTTCTTCGAATCAAAAGCCCCCATGTTCCTCATTGCATCGATGATTCTCTTTATCCACAAGTTAGTGAAGATCCCCGCTGGTATAAATCATCGTCCTTTCAAGAATCGCATGTACCATTCAACTATCTCTCCCAGAAAATGAGCTTTCAGGTCATCTCCAACTCGTACTTGTGATGCAAAGGTACTAATAACTTTAACTTTTTACCCAAGTACTAACTTAATGACTGCCACTCGATCTCCCAACCTCTTTAAATTCACCACATTCTCTACCAACTCCTTATACACAATAGTATCAACTCCATTCCAACGTTGATTTCTTCCTCAATACTATATTTCAGAGCAAGTCCCATAAATAACTTTATCTTATCTCTCATTGATTTTTATTTTATAAAAAAAAATAAGGCTTTCATTTCTCACAAGGCAAAATACATCATACATCCAGATTGGGCTTCCTCCTCCTCAAGCATAACTTGCCTATACAATCAAACTATTCCTTCTTATACATTTCAAACCAGTACACTTTTCGTCTATATACTTCATCAGGTTTTCTGGTCTTTTGATTGAAGCACCTTTCGTTTTGTTCCATCCACATGCCATATATGAATTCATCAGCAACACATCGTCTCCTTATTGCCAATTCTGTCTTCCCCATTGCTACCTTCATCATCCAACACCACCATTCCTCCAATTTCCTCTCCTTCTATCCGAGTTTCAATCCCTGGAAAACCAAATCTGCAACCTGATAAGAGTACTCAAATTCGAAGAATAGGTGCTTCACATCATCCTGCCCTTTTCCACACAAAACACACTGATCATCATCATACAACCCATGCCTCACAAGCCAGCTTTGTGTTCTAAGTCTTTCTTTGAGAGCCAACCAGCAAATGAACCCAGCTCTTGGGCGAACCTCTGAATCTCACATCAGCCTCCCACCAACCTACTCTATCCTTCTTCTTCCTGATCTTATCATACACCTCAATGACTATATATACCTGCTTAGTAATCATGGCATCACAGGAAGAACACTCACCAGATTGCATTCGATCTCTGACCTTGAGTATGTCTTTCCAAACCCATGAAGCACCCTCCTTAGCCTGAACACACCAGAAGTCAGTTTCTTTAATATAATAACGGTGAACCCATTTTATTCACAGTCTTTCTTTCTAGTCCTGAATAGCCCACACCATCTTGAACAGAATACCCGTATTCCACACTTTCAGCTGTCGCACTCCTAATCCTCCTCCTTTTTCTTGGCAAACATATGCCACTAGATTTCTGTTTCTGTCCATGGCCATGCCAGTCCATAGGAATTCTCTGTATATAGCTTCAATTTCCTCTATCACTGTAGTTGGTATTAGAAATATTTGAGCCCCAATAGACAAGTAAACTCATCAATATCGACTTGATAAGTTGAAGTCTACCAGCATAGCTCAAGAATTTTGCTGTCCATGTGCATATTCTACCTGTGGTTTTCTCAATAAGCACTTTATAATGTCCCCAGCTTATGGCCAGTGATAGGTACTCCCAGATATTTGATTGGCATTGACCCCTTTGGTATTCCCATCATCTGAGATAAAGACTCCTTCCTCTCTTCTGAAATGCCCCCTATACACATATACTCTCAGATAGATTTGCCTGTAGTCCAGTTGTCTTGGCAAAATTTTCCAGTACTCCTTTAATCACCTAGACTGAAGCTTCAGTGGCCTTAGCAAAGATCATAAGATTATCTGCAAAGCATAAGTTGGTTATGTTCAATTGCTTGCATCGAGAATGGTATTTATATGCCCCTTTTCGACACTCCCATTGAAATGAGCATGTAAGGCAGTCCATTACTAGGACAAACAAATACGGGGACAAAGGATCACCCTGCCTTAGTCCTCGTTTCCCTACAAAGAGCTCAGATAAACCACCATTCATGCATATAGTGAATCAAGCAGTGAGATACAAGCTCTAATCAGTGGTACAAATTGACTGGGAATCCTAATTTGCTCAGCCACAGCGTCAAGAACTCCCAGCTAACTGTATCATATGCTTTTCGTATATCCACTTTCAGCATACACCTTGACGATATATTCTTCCCTTCATATCCATACACCAGTTCCTGGCATAATAATACATTATCCACAATGTATCTGCCTTTTATAAAAGGACTTTGTGCTTCATTCACCACCATTGGCAGTACATTCTGTATTCTCCCACGCAATACCTTCGAGATTATCTTGTATAGTGTGCTGCAGCAAGCTATAGTTCTGAATTCACTGGGATGGCATGGATTTGGACATTTAGGGGCCAAATATAGTACTATATTCACTTCTTTCAACAGTTCACCAGAATGAAAAAAGGGCTTTTATAGTCTTACAAACCTGTGGACCAACAATTCCCCAGCTCTTCTTTAAAAAGTATCTTGTGTATCCATCTGCTCCTGGGGTTTTTGAGTCATCCATCTCCATAAGCGCTTTCTTTATCTCTGTATCAGTGATGGCCTTTGTCAGACTCTTTTGTTATTCCTCATTCCGCAGTCCTCCTTGCAATATCTCCTCCTCAATCACCACACATCAGCTTCTGAAAGTGATTGATCAATTCAGCTTTTTATCCCTTCTTCATCTCTTATCTGGCTGCCGTCCTGTTTTTTAAAACTTAAGATCTGATTTCTTCTGCGTCTTTCTTTGATTATACTATAGAAGTACTTCACATTTCTGTCCATTAACTAGAGCCATTCATTTCTTGTTTTCTGCCTGAGCGTTGCATTTATTATTCTCAATAGCTCCTCCTTCGTAGCATTCACTGCATCTCTATTCTCATCACTATATTCTTCTCTAAGCTATTTCTGAGCTATCTCCAATTTCTCCCTAGCTTCTTTCACTCTGTTACTCAGATTAGTAAAGTGCCTCAAGTGCAGCTCCTTCAACAAAGGTCTCAGCTTCTTAGGTTTGCACATCACCTGATACATCTGACTGCCCTGCACTTCTTCTCTCCAGACATGTTCCACCATAGGCAAAAAATCCATTTGTTTTCCCCACATGTTTTCAGAAATCTGAAGGGTGGTCTCTGGCAACTCTTTACCAGCATTATGACTCTAATGGCTGAATGGTCTGAAACACTAGGCTCATGAAACTTTACTGCTGCTCGATATACATCATGCCATTTATCATTTCCCATTGCCCTATCTAACTTTATTCGCATCCATGTTCTCTCATGTTGTAGATTACACCATGTCAAATGACATCCTGAAGCATTCAGATCCTCCACCGCACCCTATACTGCAAGTCTTCACATGGCTCCACCGTTATCCTTCATGGCCCTCCTTTTTGTCCATTCTTAAAAAGCAGTTGAAATCTCCCATTATCAACCAAGGTTCATCAGACACCTTATGCTGAAATTCCATAAGATCGTCCCATAGCTCCTTTCTCAAATTCCTAGAGTTCTGAGCATATACAAAGGATATTTAGCACAGAAATCCCCAGCTATGCTTTTGACATCACAATGTATAACTTGATCAGAGGCACCCAAAAATTTCACAAGCATCCTCTAAGGGTTCCATGCCCACCCATATACGTCCATTTAATGCATAGTAATAGTTATTGAGGAAATTCCATTTATGGAAGCATGCAGAAATCACCTAATGGAAGTGCTTAGCCTTTATTCTTGTTTCAAGTAAACCTATCAAACTCAACTTCCCCCTCCTAACAAATTTCCTGATTATATACTGCTTTTCACGCTTATTCATCTCTCTCACATTTCGTGCTCCTATCATTTATGTTATAGCTCCTATGACAGGAACTACTATCGCTGCTATACTACTCTCCACTGCCAGTAAAGCTACCTCCTCAGTCGCTATGTCTGTCAGCATCCTGAAGCTTGGACCATCTAGAGGAATATTATTCTCAGTGTTGATAGTATTAGCTTGAACACCCTTCTTTTTACCCACGTCAGTCCATTTGCATCTGGCACATCCCCTGTCTGCAGTGCCTTATGTTCCTCCTTATCATTTTTATGTTTAGGGATCCATTTCTGAACCATTCTCAAGCTTTTACACTCCTCATCTCTATGTCCCCATCTGCTGCATTTCTTACATTGATGTGGCAGCATTCATATAATACCGCTTGCCCAATCTGCTCTCCCTTTGGGCCAACAATCCTCACCTTCTGTACTAAAGGCTTGGTCACATTCACATCAACCAATATTCTAGGGTATGAAACCCTTCCTTTTATGGAAGTCTGATGATCTGTGCATATAGGCCTCCCAACTCTTCCTGCTATCTTCTTCAGAGCTCCTTGACCCAGAACTCCAGATATTGGATCCAAGTAGGTACCCTCTCTATAGTTGTTTCATCAAAGGCCATATGAGGCTTAGAGTTTATGAACCGGGTTCTACTCCTGATGTGTTCCTTATCCAAAGCATCAGCAAATCTGAATATAAAATAGCCTTCAGAATACAAATGCAGCTCAGGTCTAGCAATACTGCTCCATTGCTGCTTCACATAGCCTTCCATCGCTCTCTCACTCTCTCACACACTCACACATTCTCATTAATTTTGCTTCTTAGAAATATACAACACATGTATCCTCTCTTATCATATTATACACCACCTCTATTTGTTTCCCAATCAATGTACCATTATTCCAACAATCTTTGATGGCATTCGTCCATGGAGCTGGCTCATTCCTCATTTTTCACTGGACCAGGGCGTTCCTTATCTCTTGAATCACTTGGGTGGTGCAACACACCACCGCTGCGATACATCCAAAAGGAGTTTTCATATCATATCCTATCCATGACGAAGATCTGGATGAATTTATTTATTAAGTACTAGTTGCCATCTACCTAACTTGTACATTTTCCATTTCATCAACGCTTGGGAACGGTTATTTCACAAACCCTGACAGGTTTATAACTAGTAACAATTACAATATAAGCTTTCATCAGTCTTTGACATCTTTCTTAATAAGCTCATGAACCACCAATTCACTTTCATCATCTGTGTATGTATATCATTTTTTCTCCTCATACGTGTAAATTTTGAGTTCAATAAGGAAATAGAAATATACATTTACAAAATCGGTTGGAGCCACTCATTTGGAATATTCAGACCTTTGAATCTTTGGAACGACATTTTATAGTAAAGGATAACAGATGGTCGTAAAACTATACAATCATGGTTCTTAACAATGTATTATCAACAAAATCATGCAAATTTCAAAAGAGAAGATAATCTTGAAATGCTGGATATAAGTGATTAAGGTCTCACAAGTGGATGCGTTTTAAAAGAGACCTGACGGGACCAAATTGTGAATAAACCTCTGACCACTTCCAATTTTTAGAATGCTGCTGATACAACTTGGTCATCGCTAAGAACAATGGGATTAATTACTTCACCAACATATGCAGCTAATAACAAACTAAATAGACAACAGTTTCTTTCACTTTTCGTCAAAAGGATCAAGACATGACTGGATGCTTCTCTGTGTTTTCGAAAAGCCGTAACAGCTACAAACAACACATTCTTGGACCCTAACATCAAACATCATTAAGAAAATCTTTAGAGCCTCAAAAAGAAATCTTACTTCTAAGCTAGTCCCAAAACTGCAATTTTCCAGTGGCAATAAGAGATTGGAAGAAACTTTCGAGCTTGTGTGCTCAGCCAGGTTAATAGTGGCCTCCCCAAGGATACCAGATCTTGTTGAACCCTACATTGCACATGAAAATTATATTAAGATAAGTACTAAACCTAAGACATCAGATACAGATATTCATACATATCGAACCATGCATGTGCATTTCTGTGAGTGGGGTATGTGGTTAAGCAGTAAGAATATAGGTTGTACGCTGATGTTTGACTTTCGAGATTGAATTGACTACAAACCAATGAAATAATGAATTTGTAGAGGGATTCTTTTCCATCCTGTGCAACCCATAGAGACTCTGAAAGTGTCTCTGTCCACCTGCACTCTCCATTTCGCACTGATGCCTTTCCTAACTTGCTAATAGTCTTCCCTGTTTCTACAGAAGTGAAATACAGTGAAAGCTTGTCCCAACCTTTTGGTGCCTGTAAAGGAGTTGAATTGAGGAATTTCACATGTTAATATTTGGTGCATGAAAAAAGAACAAAGCAATGCACATCAGTTGTGCCTAATCATCATGAAATGCTTGCTATGCATTGTAGAAAGGCAAATCCATAATTTTGGGAAGAAGTACAATAAACAAACTTCAGCAACGTGAAATATCAAAAGAACTTAAAGAAAATGAGGCTAAGATATGGTATGAGTGTTCAATCATATGGTGAAAGGGAAGCTGAGATGCAGGGAAGTGATTCGAATTTGCTCATGCCATTATTCTGGTTGTACATGACATGTTAATATCATGTGTTAATATTTCGTTTGGAGCTCTCGGCCAAACCTCTTCGCTTTTAATTACCAGCGCCATCTTCATGGACCCACTACATACACATTTACGGCAACAACATGACGATGACAATGATTCTAATGTTACATTTTCGAAAGATCAAGCCAGAATATGACTCAGAAACTTTCCCAGCATATTTTCAAAGAATAACAGCACCATCTCCATCCCATCCATTGGAGATAATACTAGGTTTGCAGCATCTACATATGTCGTTTCCCATTTCTTAACATGTTTTAGCGCGACAAGTCTCATGAGAAGTGAGAACAATACCAGAACCGAGCATAAATTAATCCTTGAGTACTTGACCATCAGACTTAAAACATTTCACGGGGACTGAGCAGATGATGAGTATAGAGGGACAGTCTAGATATCTGAACTACGAAACAGAAACAGGAACACGAACAAGGTCGCCAGTTATGACTCACAAAGCGATGTTAGCGTAACTTTTGACAAAAGCTCAGTAAGTCCCTAAGTGGACTCATAGCCCCATGGAATTGTTCACTTCATTTCTCACTCCAGTCATACAAAGTCTACATTTGAAATGTTCCTTTATCTTCGTTTATCATTTCGCATTATCTTCTCAACTGAATATCCAAGTTGAAGCTGAAAACACAATCAGCAAACATACAAAGAGAGGAAACAGAAATCTCGAGGTTAGAACTTCTATTGGTACGAATCAATCACTAAACCGAAAGATCCATATCTCATCAACTGTCACTTATACAAACCCTTCAAATCACAATAAGACCGATCAGAAAACAATCATCTATAGGAAATGAGAATCGACATCGAAATCGGAATAAATGAACGTGCGTTACGTGACCGGGATCAGAACCGAATGAACATGAATGCCGGATAAACGAGTAACAACATGAGTTCGAAATTAGAGAGCGATAAACAAACCTTCAGAGCATGAAATCCAGAAAATTTGAAATCGAATCTGCCTCCTGGTCTATCGGATTTCTGCTTGTGCAACCGAAACATGATCCAAAATAACACACGACGATGATTTATTGACTCTTTGAATCGATCAAAGATCGAAACCAAATAGAGACAAAAAGAGAGGATGAACAGAAAGAGGAAAGGGAAGAGTGGAGCGATTAGCTCCAATCAGTTGCTCTTTTGGGGATTTCACATTATGAAAAAGTTCTGTGCTTCGTACTCTAATTTGTTTCTTACTTGTATTTAAGATTTAACTTTATTTTGTGTTGGTTCTTGTTGGGCCTGTGACGTCAATGATTTTCTGCGTGTAATGCAGAGTATTGTATTGGCACTTTTTTATGTGAGGGAAAGGTTTGCACAATTTATCTCCTTGTATTCGGCGCAATATCAGAAACTGATTTATTACCCTTTTCCCCCTTTACTCGCTAATGATAAGCATATGACTGCCTACTTGTACTCCACAGCTACCTATTAGGTCGGTGAGTTAGGGCCTTCTGGGGGAGCAAGTCTGGATATTATTCTTTTTCTTTCAGGTAAATTACACTATTCTTATGGATGTATTACTGCCTTCTTTTTATATTAATTGTAACATTTTGATTATACATATTTATCGAGATAAAGTTTGATTTACGCGGCAAAATGATTAAACATTATTTTTTAAAAAAAATTATCTTATAATATTAATAATAATTTAAGTTATATACTTCAATTTAATGTTTACGTCATTAAGATGATAAACTAAACTTTTTAAAATATATATTGAATAATAATAAAAAATTCACATAACAATTTATATGAAAAGGTGAGAGTAGTAAGTACTAGGTCTCACTTATATGCAAATAAGTCAATCTTGGTCGAGGGATAAATAATCTATCATTATTAACTTGAAGATTAATTATTGGAATTATAGGGATTGATTTTAAACCAACCAACAAACTACTACAACTACCGTAAAAAAACACATAGAAAATGGTCCCAAAGACAAATGCCAATGGATTATGTTGACAGAACTTCTTGTGCAATCACAAAAAATTAATCCCAATTCTGTAATTATTCCATCCATCAATTAAATGGTGGAGTTTAGTAGCATCATGATTCAAATACCATAACCATTCCCCCACCCTCTCCTCCCTACCAAAAAAAAAGATTATGCCAAATATTATCTTCATCTCATAATGTTGCTGCGAACGATTTGATCCGACACGTAGATTTATATGTGTGTTGAATTTTTATATGGTTTGATTAAAAAGAGTATTTTGTAGTGATAGTGGGTTGTAAGTGGGGTTTATGAAAAAGAATCAGAGACGAGGAGAAAGAAAATAGTGGATGTACTGTAACAAATGATGATTTTATTTTAATTTTTTTATATGAAAATTTTATTAAAAATGATATGTTAATTATATTTTGAAAGAGAAGAATAAAAAAATGTTATCTATAATATGGAAAGAAGGAAATATAATTCTCATTAATCTGACACGACAATTGGATGTGACTACGACCAATGATGACGAGCACAAGCAATGGACAACAATGCGGATGATTTGTTGTGACTATAGCAAGAGATTCGTTTGACAAAATATACTACATCATTGAGTAATTGTGACTGTCATTGGTTATGAAATTTCTTTATAAATCCCACAAGTCAGAATTACTAGTTCATTTGTGTTGAAAGAACCTCTTATTGCAGTCACAACAAATCAACCTCGTTTTTCCTCTAATTAATTCATCCGACAACCAAATTTTGTAGTTTGGTAGCAACAAGATTATCTCATATATTATTCTCAATAGTCCAACGCGGCGATAGGAAGTAACAACGACAGACATCGACAGTGAGTAATGAGGGCACAGACAACGACCGACGATGACGAGCAGCACGCAATGGGAAGCAGATAATCGTGGAGACGGTGGGCGATGGCAACAAGTGTCAATGGACGACAATGTCGAGTTGTGGGAGACAGACGACGTGATGAACGTTTATTTATGCATGTTTTACTAAATTAATATCCTATATTTTATGCTTGTTTTCATGTCTTCTTATATGCGTTCTGGTTTGGTTTTTAAACCAAATATGATAAAATGAGCACTACCAAAAAGAAAAAAAGAAACATCAACCTGCATTTAAAACAATATAGAGCATGAAAATCTTGGGGATGGAGCACCACTTAGTTGAGGTGTTAATCGGTCCTTATTCGATGCAAGATGTCGATCCAGACCACCTTATGGAATTCGTTCCACAACCAAAGAAGATGTTGGGATTTATATGCAATTCTTCAAATTGTGTAAAAACTGGCGAATAAAATTCTAAATTATGACATATTCATAATCAAATACTTAAGCTTAGATTTAATGAGATCGTGAGATATAGGTTGGGAGGCATAAGGACATTGTGGACTTTTAATAACTCAAAATTCTTTGGATATAATTAAAGATAAATAAATAAATTCTTGATACAATTTAAGAAAAATTGGAGCGAAATTTTATCAAAATACGAGACGTAACACAATAAGAAGGATGAGGGTTATGAAGTAAGGTGTCATGACTTCGGATCAAATTACTTTTATTTATTTTGATTTTTGAGACTCTTAATCTCTAAACACAACCATTATTATAATTGATTGATTCCAATCAATTTGTATCTTTAAATTACCCTAATCATGAAGCCCAATCAAAACTCTAGTTATCACAACCCTGACTACTAAAATCAATTCATTTCCTAGTTGGGATCAAATCATTTTTATTTATTTTGAGTTTTGAGATTCTTAATCTCTAAACACAATCATTATTGTAATGGATGGATTTCAATCAATTTGTATCTTTAAATTACCCTAATCATGTAACCCAATCAAAACTCTAGTTATTACAGTCGTTGCCATTAAAATCCCTTCATTTTCATTTTTCCTACCGTTACAACTCTTTCATATATAAAACAAACACAATGGACTCAGACCAGTCTTTGCACAACCCAACGAATTGAATGGGCAAGTGTTGGTTTTCCATCTCCCTCAAGCATTTGATCTCTTAGATGACAGCCGCACCACCACCGGACTGGCCCGACCCGAGGCCATCAGCACCACCACCGGACTGGCCCGACCCGAGGTCATCTAATTACACTAGAATTAATGATAAATTAAAAGCGAATAATTAAAGTATCCAATGATAGTCAACTACTACATATGATAATCCTTGTTAGTTCTTATATCTGATTACTTTTAGCTAGAGGAATGAATTTAAATCGCCACAAGCTATTAAATACCAAAAATGATAAAATACTCCATGATAGTCATCTAGTACACATGACAACACTCGATTCTCGTGTTTATTAATACTTGCTTGGAAACCTTGAATGATATAAATAACACACGTGTTTTAAAAGAATAAATTCGGATAATATGGAGATTCGAATAATGTCATGTTCTTGACTAGTTGGGAAGAAATTGATTTATCTCGGAATGAATTATTATTTTGCGTGCACATGGCCACGATGATGAGTCGGTTGTTTCTTGGGAGTGAGCCATTCTGGGGGTACGACAGGTCAAATGTTAAGTCCTAGTATGGTCTAACTAACCTATTATTAGATTTCCTATACGTGTGACTGTTCTCATATACAGTGTCGTTAAAACGTGATAACATACGTAAAGTTTGAAATACGTGAGTAAAACTTGTTAACTTGTGTAAGCTTGAAAATATGTGAATAAAGTGGGATAACGTGTAAGCTTGGTGAAATGTGAAATAATATATGCATTATGTGCGAAGTACAAAAAACCAAAGCCTTGATACTTGTGCATGATCTTGTAGTTAATCTCTGATTTATTCATGCTGACTGCAGCATAGGGTCGAACATGTATATAATAAGACGTGTTAGTTCCCTATAATTAACACTTACCCTTTGTTACTGCGCTCCAAAGCACACAGTTACATGTTCCGTTACGGATTGAAGAACAAGGGATTAATCTTGAGTTTTCGATGTAATATTTTAATTGTTATGATTTTGACTTGAATGTATTCGTGACAATGTAACCTTTATCTTATCATGGGATTTCTATTTTTATGTTTCAGCTACCTTAACGTCCGGTTTCTTATTATCTTGGTACATATCCTAGCGATGGTAACGCCACCTGTCATTTTTTATTGGCAATAAATCTTGAGGTGTTACTGGATCAGCAGATGCAGTCGGCATTAATAGTTCAGGATAAGTGATTTGGGATGGATATGAGCAGTAAAGAAAGTACAAATATTTCAAGAACTAGGGCCAACAACTTAGTATCAAGGCCATGTCACAGAATGTAGCAGAATGAGTGCAACAGAGATGGCTTGTAGTAGAGGCAGGAGCACAACAGACTGGGAATACAGCAGGGCTCGTTGATGAATGGATGAGGATCTGAAAAATGGTCAAATCATAGGTTTGAGGTTTGAAATATGTATGAGGTTGAAGAATGTTGTGAGAGGAACCTATCAACATCATTGAGGATCATGCAGAGAACAAATAGACACTTTTCAACATCAGTACAATACAATCACGGGTTGTGATTCCCTGAGCCCTTGATAAGTGACATTTATATCATTTATTTACATTCTTTTATACTTGACTTTAAGTGCATTTTCATATTTTTAAATAAATTTTCGTATCTTTTTAAGTTATTTTACTACTTTAATTAGTTGTTGGAGTGTTTTGAGTATTATTTCATGTATGTAAGACATATTTGTATGAAACAAGTCATTTTCGAGTTTTGTGACACATTGTTGTTACAATTTCTTGGTTACTGGTCTTACTTTGAAAATATTGATGTGATCATCTCATAAATATTGATGTGATCATCTCACTATGAGTTATGCAACATAATATATATGCTTAGAAAGATCTTGAAGTCTTCTTAGAAAGATCTTGAAGTCTTCTTTTTGCAAAATTTTGAAACATATCAATTGGAGTTATGTGTGCAAATTTATGGGTGTTTTCGTACAAGGTGTTTTCCACTTCGATAAAATTGTGCCAAATACTATTTTGACTTTTATCTAGATAATTCTCCTTCTTTTGTGTCATATCATTGGCCTAATAATGTGATTATGTGTATCCTTGATATTTTGGTATATAATATATTATCATATTCTTTGTATTTTATTATATTGTTAAATTACTGAAAAACAAAGAGATCATCTTGGACTTTTCTTCTCTTTCCCTTCAATCATGCAATATATTTGATTGGCGAAGGGCCCTTGATTGCAATCTTATCCCTAATCATCAATATTGAAATGTGGACTTGTTTGTTTGATCAAGGAAAAAGAACTGGACAAGAAGAAATGAGAAGAAGAGATATATAAGATAAATAAGGGGACATACATTATTTTGGAAGATAGAACTCTTCGTATTGCCTTTTGTTTTTCCTTGTTCTCTTTACTTCTTTTTCTTCTTTTTGGTTTGCTAACCATAGGAGAAGAGAAGGTGAGAAGCAAGGCTTGGACACACCATTCCAAGAATTCATCAAGCTAAACCGGATCATACGGAGAAGGAGCCAATCTTGTTAGAGACAACTTTGTACTTGAGTTTCTTCCTCGTCTTGAATTTCTTTGCTTGTAAAATCCATTACATCCTTAAAGGTACTTTGTTATTATAATGTTATTAAGTTTAATGAAATTATAGTGTTGTTAAGTTATGTAAATATCTATTTTTAAAGTGACTATAGATATTTAAAACTAGTAGTCTTGTAAAGTTCACTCTACAAGTTTAAGTGTATTTGTACCATTTTTATCATGATCTAAACCTCTTATTCTTGGGATAATGATGAAGTTTTCATGTGATCTAACCATTAATGAGTTAAAAAGAGTTAAATATTACAAGATCTAGATTCATGGAACAAGTTGGAACATATTCATGATCTTAACAAGTAACCTTGTTCTAGAATTCACTAGTATGCATGAAGAATAAATCTAAAACAGAGTTCAGAAGTGATCTACGCGATGATTTGGGTTGTTAGTCTTACCAAGTTTATAGGCCTTAGTCTTGTCAAGTTTATAGGCTTGTAAGAGGTTTCTTTATAAGGCACAAAAAAGAGATAGTAAACTTTCTATTGGCTGGACTACATTAGCCATCAAGGAAAGACTGGACTGAGCCTTCATTAGTCATTTGATAACGATTATCTAAACTATTATAACTTCTTGTGTCCTTTATTGTTTCGCATTCTTAACTCAGAACTGTTAGAAAACTAATTGGACGCAAAGACATTAGTTGTACACTTCCATGGTTGTCACCCTCACATGCTTATCAACAATTTTCTTTACCTCGGCTTCCATATCTGGGATATGTACAAACTCAACAGTCAGTAGTTGAGGCTATTTATGTCTCACAGTTTGTGTTTGTGGAGTCCTTGATTTCCAAGATCCCATTGAACAAGATATAGGCCTCCTCTAGCCTCTTCCATTTTACAGCCTCTCTTATTTGAATTAGGGTAAGTTTCTTAATCTCTGCTTCGGTTAATCCATCAATGATCCTAATTTTATTCTTCCTACCATTAGGGTTGACTCTGTACGGGAGGAAATCAACTTGGGTTTTTGTAAGGTTGCCTTTCTCTTTCCTTTTATTTGGAGCTTTATTCTCCCTAATGAATTGCTGCAGTATGGTTTGTCTTGTCTTTTCCATGTGCCTAGTGACCCTGGTTTCATGAGACACGGTAGTTTTCAAGGTTGTATCTATTGCGGCTTTGTCAACCGTGGTTGTTACGGGATGCTGCATCTACTCTGTTGTTGTAGTGGTCGTCACCCATATTTCTGAAGCCATCAGAGGTTGTTCAATTTGCAGACTGTCAAGTTTCAGTCCTATAGTCGAGATTGGAACTAATGCAAAAGTGACTGTGGTTGTCTCTACTACAGACTTGACAGTATGCTTTCCAATCTTGAGGGATGAATGTACTATCTTCATTGCTTCCTCGGTCATTTCAGCTTTCTTTTCTTCTTCAGCTGCCTTGGCTGCTGTCTTTTGAATCTTAACTTCCATTGCTTCCATTTTCTTCCTGTCTAACCCCTTTGTCAGCATCTCTTTCTTGAATTTAGCTTAAGGGTGTTCACTGACTGTTGTATACAGCTCAGTTGTTTGAGTGATGAGTGAGATCAGACTCTTATCACTTCCTTCCTTAAGTATCTTCGATTCTAGGTTGGAATCATGGAGAACAACAATTTCTATTCCTTGGGAGGAGGAATCCTTGACTTTTCCCTTTTTTATATCATCACATTAAGTATCCTTGATGCTGTGGATGGAATTTGATAGAGTGTGTGCACTAGAATGGGTTTGAAAGGTTCTAGTTCAGTGGAGGGTTGTTTTCCTTTGTCTTTTATTGTAATAGTTTGCTTCGGTTGGTCTGCCTCTGCTCCTCCTGCTGCAATTGTCATTTGAATGGGTTGAGTGACTTTTTATTCTTGAGCCGATTCCTTATCTACAGGGACCTTTGATGAAGCCTTATCTGTCTCTTTTGAAGTTTGTAACACCAATTTCCTCCTTGTCACTCTTTGAGGTCGTGCAGGAACTGTTTTTCTTTGTTTGTTGCCTCGTTGTGACTTCAGGGGCCTTCTTGACTGCAGAGATTCTGGTGGTTGGTCTTGCAGTCGATGCCTTGGAAAGGGATTTGACCTTAGTTTCCATAGCCATTTTTAGAGGTTGATGTGATACTATTGAGGTTGTCTACTCAACGTTTCCCTTCTTGAGAAATCCCAAAGGTTGTTTCCCAATCTTCTTGACATCTATATGTTTTGCTGCAATCCAAGCCCTTTCTTTTTTATCCGATAACTTCAATTATGCCTTTAGAAAGATACTTAGTATTCTTCTAAATAGCATGTGTCTAGCCTCAATTTCTTTTCCCAACTGGTAAATAAGCAGCTTAGCTCAGTTTGACTTGTATTTCATGAGAATAGCGTACATGATCTCTTGTTGGTTAATTTTAATCTGATCCTTAGCGAATTCTCTTGATATGATCAACTTCTTGACCATGTATGCAAGCCACTTGTGAGGTTTGGGAAGAAGGTTCTTCATAGTTCCGATGTTGGCATCCTTGTTTTGATAAGTCAGCATGGCCATCCTTCCGTCCTTCACCATTTGATCTGGTATGCCTCTTTCACCTTCATTTGAGACTTGAAAAAGATCTTCAAAGTCCTTGGGAGTGATCGTGATCCTAATTCCTTTGTACGATATGTATGTGATGCTGTGAAAGTCATATGCTACTTTGGCATTTTTTACGAAGTGTATAACCTCATCTTTGTAGATCCTGAAGGTTGTTTTACATTGGTACTTGAGGCCTGTGTCTTGGATCAATTCTACGATCTCCTTGATTTCCTTACCCTCATCATTTAGGGTTTTAAAATCTAGAACTACTCTAGTTTGCAGTTCCATCCTCTTTTTGGTCTCTTTCTTTGAGGATGATGGTTGATTTTGAGTCTTCTTAGTAGGTGATGGACAACTAGACTAAGCGATGGCTATGTTTGTAAATAATTTGAATAAAAGAACTCAGAGTTTGAGAAAGAAAGAATGAGAATTGTGAGCCAGGGTTTTGCATTAGAGTAATCTTTAGAATTTGAGTATTTAGAGAGAGAGAGAGAGAATTATTGATAATAAAATAATTGGATTAAAGTGTAGAAAATTTCATTAATCCATTCTAGTATAGGGGATTAATCGTTGATTATAATTGATGTGATTAATGAGTTAATTTGTTCTATGATTGGTTTGACTGTGAAATAAGATTTTCTTAAATTACTTTTTCTAAATTGTTGACCATGAAATGAGAATGTGTAATCAACCAAACCAAATTAATCAAACATTTCAAAATAGACTGTATATGACAAATTAAATAAGATTATATCAAATATGAAATAAATCAAACATGAATAAACAAAAAAGATATTTTTTTTTTCAATTCGCATGCAAAAGGTTTTAATTAATTAATGATAAAAAAAGAATGTATCATTTTGATTCGATGCTACTAAGATGACCAAATGAGAATGTGTCATTAACTTAATTAACACTTTAAAATAACCTAGGCGATCAATCCAAGTTGTATTAATTGTTAATATTATAAAGCTCAAACCTTTTACAATAGTTATAGCATGAACAAATCGGGTTTTAATCATATTAAGTCCATAATCTCATAATTACTCTAGTAGAACTTTATTATTAGATCTACTACCAAAGATCTACTCACTCATGATTGAATTAATCATCAAAAATATGATTGAGATAACAAGTAATGCACTCATCATCAATAGAGAGAGATAAATGCCTATACTTGACTGAATTACGGCAGTAAAAATAGTTTTTGAATCTTCAAACCACCAAAAATCCGAAACTATTCTAATAGTTCTATGAGAAACCCTAGGTTTTTTAGGCCTAAGACCTATCAAAAAGCTGATAAAGTTACACAAATAATATAAACATAATGTCCCTATTTATAGGAAAACGAATAACAGAAATATATGTGATGAAAACACAAGTCACGGGTTCATTCCCCCAGTCTATAAAAAAGGATCAAAAAGCTCAAAGAACAGCGCTGCTGTGGAAGTTTTTGAATTAGACATTAAATGTACAAGAGTGCAAAATCAATCTAAATTCAAAACTGTTCAAGTGAGGTGAAAAGAATCTAGCATATCAAGAGATTGAAAACAAATCTAATGACTTGCTAGTAGCTCAAAATGAGTTAAGAGAATCAAATGAGAAGGTAAAGCTTCTCAATGCAGTAATGGAGACACTTACAAAGAGAAATACTGAGCTTCAAGCTCAGACAGATAGATGGAATGGAAAGACCCTAAACATATAAAAGATATTAAACATGGGTCAATCCTCACATGATAAGATAGACTTAGACTATAAAGACGAGTTAAATGATCTTTCTCACTCAAAAGTGATTGATAAAGTTAGAACCAGTCAGAAAGAGGTAAAGCAGACCTCTACAAAAGTCTTGTAAAAGGGTAAAGCCTTTGCTGAACAAGGAAAGCAGAAGTGTAAGGCCTCTACTGCTCAAACCCAAAGGATTAAATCCTTGAGCAAAGTATCAGCACGAATTGGTGTAGAGCAACACAAGGTGCAAAAGGTCTGCAATCATAAGATTGAAACCAATAAAAGGCTATATAGACCATAGTATGCACCAAACTACTCAGTATGGAACAATACTTCCAATACTGCATGGAGAAAACCACATCTGAAGCCTTCCTGCACTTGCATAATGCAGTAGAAGAGGTGGAGAAACACTAGCAAACAACCTAGGGAAATAAGACCAAGGGTCTACTGCTATACTTGTGGTAAACCTAGGCATAAGTCATTCGAATGTTGGACTCCACATAATAAAATAATTCAAGTGTGGATACCCAAAACTAATAAAGACCCATACAAGTGGGTATGTACAAGCTTTCAATGCTCTACAGCAGGAACAATAGGATGGAACATGGTACCTGGATAGTTGATATTCTTGACATATGACTGGGAACAAAAACATTCTGAAAGATTACAAAAAGGAAGAAGTACCCCTAGTCATCTTTGGAGGAGGCAAGGTAAGTAAAATTAAAGGTTATGGAACCCTTGGTATAGGTTCTATAATCTTTAGAGATGTACCTTATGTTAAAGGTTTAGAACATAACCTGTTTTCCATTAGCCAATTATGTGACAAAAATTATGATGTCTCTTTTATCCATGATTCGTGTCAAGTAAGAGACAAATTCACCATAGAAGTGAAGTTGGTAGGAACCAGAAAAGGAAATATTTATGCAGTAGACTTCAACTCATTACAGTCAGCATAAATAACATGCTTTTATACAAAAGATGCGAAAGATACAAACTTTCTATGGCATAAGAGATTAGCACATTTGAAGTTCAAAACTATAGCTAAATTATCCTCAAAAAACCTGGTGAGAGGATTTTCTCAAATCAAGTTCAAAAAGGATAAGTTATGTAGACTATACCAAGAGGGATAGCAGATTAGAGCAAGCTTCAAACCCCAAAACTCATCAGAATTATTTAGAATACTAGAGCTATTGCATATGGATCATTTTGGTCCAGTAGAAGTAGAAAAGTTTGAATAGAAAGAAGTATACCCTAGTTATAATAGATGACTATTCAAGATCTTGCACAAAAAGAGTGAAACTTGCTATCTGCTAACTAGACTCCTGAGGCAAGTTCAAAATGAGAAGGGTACTGAAATAATAACAATTAGGAGTGATCATGGTACTGAACTTGATCAAACACGAGTAGATGTTTACTGGAATGATCATGGCATCTAACATAATTTTTCAGGACCTAGAACACCTCAACAAAATGGTGTAGTAGAGAGAAAAAATAGGACACTTATAGAAGCCGCTATGGTTGCTGATGTAGACTTACCAAAAAGCTTCTGGGAAGAAGTAGTAAACACTGCATTGCTATGTCCAAAATAGATATCTCATACATAAACTGCACAAGAAAAATCCCTATAAATTATGGAAAGGAAGACACCAAGTGTCAAATACTTTCATGCCTTTGGATGAAAATGCTATATACAAAACATTGGTAAATATCATCAAGGAAAATTTGACCCTAAGAAAGACGAGGAAATCCTTTTAGGATACTCCACAACTAGTAAAGCCTTTAGAATATATATAACAACAGAACACAAATAGTTAAGGAGTCAATTCATATGTTCTTTGATGAATCTGAAATATCCATGCATAATGCTAATGTCTTTGATGAGCAATGTGCATGCATAAATGATGAACATGATACAGACAAGAGCTCTGACGCTATAGAAAAGGATGAGCAATCTGCACACACTGAACAGAACAATAATATAATAGAGTCGGAGTAGCCCATAATACAAAAACAACTGGAACACACAACCATTGTTCAAGAAAAAAGAAGATGGATCAAGGCACATACACAAGATGACATCATTGGAGACAAGGATGCACCTGTGTAGACTAGAAAGGCAACAACCAGAGAGTGCCTGTCTACATGCTTCATATCAGAAATGGAATCAAATACAACAAATGAAGCTTTAAGTGATCCAAATTGGATTGATGCCATACAAGAAAAACTAAATGAGTTTCAAAGAAACAAAGTATAATATCTAGTGCCAAGACCTAAGAATTATCCAATTATTGGCTGCAAGTAGGTATTCAGAAATAAAACTGATGAAAATAGAACAGTCATAAAAAAAAAAAGCAAGGCTAATGGCAAAAGGTTACTCACAAGAAGAAGGAATTAATTTTGATTAAACCTTTGCCCCTGTTACAAGATTGAAAGCAATAAGAATGTTCCTTTCCTATGTTGCATACCAAGGATTCAAGGTATATCAAATGGATGTGAAAAATGTATTCCTCAATGGAATGCTACAAAAGGAGGTATATGTTAAACAGCCTATTGATTTTGAAGAATTTGAGCATCCACATCATGTCTATAGGTTAGACAAGACATTATATGGTTTAAAACAAGCTCCAAGGGCATGGTATGAAACTCTCTCAACTTTTCTATGTGAGAATAATTTTCAGAGAGGAAAGATAGATACCACCTTATTTCTTAAGAAACATAAAGAACATATACTCGTAGTGCAAATTTATGTTGATGACCTTATATTTGGTTTCACTAATAACAAGTTGTGTGAAAGATTTGGTGCACTAATGAAATCTAAATTTCAAATAAGTTTAATGGGAGAGTTGAAATATTTTCTAGGTTTTCAGGTACAATAGTTAGAAAGTGGGATATTTATAAATCAAGCTAAGTACCTGAAAACATAGTAAAAAAAATATGGATTAGAAAATACAAGCCACATGAAAATCCCCATGAGTCCAGCCATAAACATCAATAAGGATGAGAATGGAAAAACAATAAGCAAAACAATATATAGAGGGATAGTAGGCTCACTTTTATACCTTACTAAAAGCAGACCATACATCCAGTATTTAGTCTACCTATGTGCAAGATATCAATCTGATCCCAAAGGATCTCATTACACTGTAGTAAAGAAAATCTCGAGATATCCCAAAGGAATTCAAGATCTGGGTGTATGGTATCCTAGGGAATTAGATTTTACACTAACAGGTTATTCATATGTAGAATTTCTATGCTCTAGAGTTGACAAGAAAAGTACAAGTGGATCATGTTAATGACTTGGTGCAAGACTGATTTCATGGTTTAGCAAGAAGTAAACCATAGTGTCAACCTCTACTGCAGTAGTAATTCATATAGCTATAAAAAGTCGTGTTACGCACGTATTATGGATGAGGTCATAACTTGCAGACTATAGTATAAAGTTTTCTAAAACTCCAATATTTTGTGACAACATGTCTATAATGATAATTTTAGAAAATCCAGTTTTTCATGCCATGACCAAACATATTGATGTCAGATATCATTTTATAAGAGATTAAGTACAAAAGAGTCACATTAAATTGGAATATATTCCAACAAAAAAATAAATTGCAAATATTTTTACAAAGCCTCTTGATGAGAGCAAATTTATTCAATTTCGAGGTGAGTTGGGTATGATTGATTTGATTCAATAGAATGGTCAAAAATGCTATACTACTCTACTGCACATATGGAATGCAGACCAACATTATTCTTACTCTACCGTATTTCTATTTTTGGAAGAAAATAACATTTTGAAACTAATTGTCTAAAATTTTGCAATATTCAAAATCAGTGACTGAATTTGCACAACGGCTAGTTGTTAAATGGCAACGATAACTTTTTCAAAGAGTATAAATTTGAAAAAAAATTCAACCAAAAAAAATCTAACTCTCTCACTCTTTCACTTTAAGAATTCTAATACTTTTTCTCTCTTGCAATCTATTGTAAACCTTAGTTTGCAAATTTTGAGAACTCATTTTCACGAACTTGAAAATTCTTTTTGATTTACCTCGAACATTGGCCAACCTCCAATCTAACACTTCTCCTAAGAGCTACAAATCTCAAGAGCAACAAAGCCCAACAAGAAAAACTGAATTATAGACTAGAGTAGTTCTTGATTTCGAGACATTGAATAATGAATCAAATGAGCTAATTCGGGATGCAGGCCTCACACACTTCTGTGAGAAAACCAACAGAATATACAACAAAGAGGTACTTGACTTCATCGAAAAAGCAAAAGTGTCAGAGGACTTTCAATACATCATATATACATCCACTACACTATTTAGGATCAACATCACTCCCAATGATTTCGAACAGCTTTTCAAAGTATTAAACGAAGAACCCACAGATATCCCAATCTCTGTGGTAAATGATGGGAGACATGCAATGCTAAACGAGGACATACAGAAATAAGGAATAAGACAATGAAGAAGTATTTGTCCAAGGCACATAAACTACTTGCAGACGTAGTCAAGAAAATGATCTTGTCAAGGGAGTTCTCAAAAGATTAGATCACCTCTGATCACCAAGAAATAATATGTGCAATCCTTACCAAGCACAAACTCAATTGAGCGAAGCTGCTGATGTATAAACTAACCAAAGCAGTAGAGGCCAAACAACCTTTGTTTGGAAGGGTTACAAGTATAATCCTCAAAGAAAAGCTCAAGCTTTCTGATAAGAAGGGAAGGCCATGGACTGTAGCTAAGTAGATTGATGGCCGAAAGATTGGGAAATAGCCAATAGTTTTCTCAAAGAAATCAGAAACAGTGCAGACTATAGCAAAGATTGTAGACCAGCCTGACAAGAAGAAGCCTAAAAAGGCCGAAGGGAAGATGATCAAGAAGGCACCAGAAGCCAAACAGAAGCAGACAAACTCTGTGTCTGAACTAGTGTAAATTTTGTGTTCTCTATTTGCTTTTCATTCTTTTGAGCTATTAGATATATTAGGAATCAATCAAAACAGCAAACAGAGGAAAACTCTAAAGTTTAAGTCTCTCTTGTAGACCACCTCACTAATCTTCGTAGAACATCAGCGTATTGAAATTCATCATTCAGCTGCACTACACTGAAAAATTTTAAAGCAACCTATTCACCCCCTCTCTAGATTATACCTATGGATCATACATGATGCAATAGCATATGCAAATATGTCATAAATAATTTTCTGAACTTTTTTCTCATCAGTGCAAGTTCTTCTGATATAACCTGTTCACTTGCAGACGAGGTATCACTCGTTTTCTCCTCTGCCATTGATCTTAGAATTTTCTCTTGAGTCTTGAAAGCTAGAGTTTTCTTCCTAGTCTAATCAATTTGCCTCTTCTCCTCATATTCCAAGCTGTATGTATGCAGCACACCATATAGTTGAGCTAAGGACATTTTGGCCAGATCTCTGGACTCCCTTATTGTTGTGGTATTTGTCCCCAAGACCTCACTAAGTGATCTCATGAACTTCAGGTTGACTTCCTTATTATCAAAAGTCTTTTCCAAAGTTTTGAGATTGTTGATGAGTACATTGAATCTCTCATAAAACTGGTTAGGTTCTCATCAGATGTCATTGAGACCCAGTCATACTGCTGTATCAGGACATCCTTTTTGTTTTCTCTAATTTCATTTGTTTCTTCATTTCTGAGTAGTAGAGTATCTCATGCTTCCTTTGCAGTGGTTGTATGAACCACTATCTCAAATATGTCATAATCAAGAGGTTTGAATATTTGATTCCTTGTCCTTATATCCACCAGTACTAGATCCTAGTCCTCTTTTGTCCAAAGTGATTTGGGCTTGTTTACTTCATTGATTGTATCTATTGGATCTGACATATTTGGTATGTATGGTCCATCAGTGATGATGTCATGCATTCTTTAATCTATTGAATCCATGTGTGCAAGCATCCTCAACTTCTAGTGATTAAACTTGTCGAATGAGCATGCTGGTGGCTCTCCGCTGTTGGGGCATTTTGGTAGCTTTGGAAGAGCCATGTTTTCTTCACAAAATAAACTGTTAAGTTAGTCTGTAACAGAGACTCAAACTATGTAAGTTTGTCTCTATTTTGCTGTAGTGTTTATTTCTAACAGTTCAAAGAAAACTCACAGCAATTAAAGCAAGTAAAGAATATAGGATTTATACTAGTTCAGACACTCTTTATAAACTGATAATTGAGAGCTTAGTACAGTCTTTCCTTGGTGACCAGTTTAGTCAATCCAAGAGATGAGTTCACTATCTTCTTGTTAATGGCTTACAAGACAACCCCTTTTACAAGCTAGCTAACTTGTAAAAAGATTAAGAACCTAGATCTTTGCATAGATCCTTCACTGAACTCTGCTGCAGCTTGGACTGAACTCTATTGTAGCTTTGACTGAACTCTGCTGCATAGATACTTTCATACTCTGGACTTCAAATCTTCAATTTGAGTGAACCTCAGATCTCTGACCCAACCTCAGCAACCATCTCTGCTACACTCCAGTCTGTTGTGCCTTAGTCCACACTCAGTACTGTTGAGATCTTGTCTGCACTCAGTCCCTGTTGTAACCTCATCTGCACCCATATCTGATATAATCCATGCATTGTTTGGTTGATCCTCGTCTGCAAGTTCAATCCTAGATCCTGAAACATTTACAGGTCTTTTGTTGCCCACACATGTGTTAGTTGCTTAGCCGAAATCCTCTATAATAGTCTGCATCTGGTGGCCCACATAATGCTCTCCATCTGTGACCGTATGCTGTTTATCATCTGACCTATACTACAGCTACCTACCTAATTTCCAACCTAAGAACACTAACAACATCATAACTAAGTTTTGCGCATCAATTTCTATACAAGTGGAGGGATTCCACATTCCTATCACAGTATTTTTTGCACCTGTTTGTCTTTTAGGCTTCAAGCGTGATTTATCATCAAGAATATGAGCCTTTGCAAGGTCTCTACTAACATACTTCTATTGAGTTACGTTTATTCTTGATGGCCTATTTACTACATGTATATGCGACTTCATAACTTTACCTGCATCATCAAAAGCATCAGGTATTTTATTTGCAATTTCTTGTAATTAATTTTACTTCATTTTTACATTAATTTATACGTATATCTAATCTATACAATCCCATTGCCTCTCAAGAAAATTCTGACTTTGGTTTATGTTTGACGACTAGTAAGTTGCGTCTAAACGCAAGCATACGTATTGTGTAGCAAGTAATAAGTGAGCAAAAGATATCATTCCCACGAGGATCTAGTATTCTAGCACTTGAAATATGGTAGCTAATCTTGGGTCATACAAATCGATTATAGATAAGTTTGAATGTTAAACTAGTTCTACTTAATAAATAGCTAAATGGGGTTAACTAACTTGGATAGAATCGAGTCTAAGCTATATGGGAAGAGAGGGGTTGTGATTTTGTCTTTCGGTTTTGTGTAGTTGCTAAGTGTAAGTCTAGTTGTTTTAAAGTAATCTCAATCGGGTCCTATGGTGAAGTCTAAGCTCTCTTGAGTCATAGAGTTGCTCTAGTACAACGTCTCCTCTAGCATCTCTCGATGAAAGGATGTTACATCGAACTACTCTAAGCTCGGGTTCGCTTTAATGATTCACACATCACGTATGTAACCTGTCGGTCATGCATTTAACGTGAGGGTTAATGACCGTGATCTGATACTATCTATCCTTCTGAAGTCAACACATGTTCTAGATCATACGACGAGTAATCAATTCATCAACGCATTAAGCATAATCACAAATCGAGATCCCAATCAACTAGATCTCCAATGATCACAATATCCACACAACCATCCAACTATCACAACCCCCATAAAGAGTTTACCTAATCATGGAGAGATCTAGACAAATCATCAAACACCTCATGTGCATGATCATCATCATCTACACAACTAAAATTAAGATCACAATTCAACCAAAATGAGATGAAACAAGAACAATCACAAAGCAATTTGATAGATCCAATCAAGATCCTCTTGTTTGTAATCATAATTCTCAACCAAAATCTCCTAAAATCAACCTCAAACCCTAAGCAAATTCGTGTTAAGTGTTTTTCTCTCAAAAAATTAAGCCTAAGGGGTCTCTTCATATACAAATTTCGATGGGGAATTTCGTGATGTGTTTGTGTGAAAAATGAACTTGTAATTTAATAATTTGAGTGAGAATTTTGGCAAAAGCAACATTACGAGTAAAAAGAAGACATACATGAGATCATCCTGTAGAAGCATCAATCAAAGCCATGAAATATCTAAAATGGGCCACATTGTGGATGAATTGGACCACAAAAGTCTCCTTAAATCCTTTCAAGAAATAAAGCTAGTTCAAAAGGTAGTTTTCATGGAGAAAGTCTTGTGATTAACTTACCTTGTGAACAAGAAATACAAGGTTGACTTTCATTTTTCAAAACACCCTTTTTAAGAGGATGACCATTGGTATTTTCAATGATACGACGCATCATCATAATACATGGATGATCAAGTCTCTCGTGCTATAAAAAAAATCGTGTTAAACTTTGAATCCAAAAGTTTAACACGATTTTTGACAAAATACAACTCAGATGAAAAAGCCAAAAGTTTTTTAAGAATTTGTTTGATTTTAGAAATAAAAGATGGTATATAGAGATATTGTTTACCATCTTTACTTGCACTTTCTAAATGAAACCGTTCAGAATATCCTTAAAACATAAAAGATTTCTTTGGACTTTTGGGAGTATAAAACATGCATGACATGCATTTGCGTATCATTTGATGGTGTAAAATTAGCATTTCCAAAATCATCAATGATCTTTGAAGTACCAGAGATTGTATTAACATTTGCTCCACCTATTTTTAAATTTTAAAAATATTTTTTACTTTGAAGGATTATATGAGTCGTTTAACTATCAATAATGCACATATCTTCCATTACAATTCTGTAAATAAAAACTTTTATTATTATAAAGTTTATATATATTTCTTGAGTGAGTAAAGATTGAATACATTCAAAATATACTAGTAAAACTTTAAGGAGAGTTAGAATAGCGTTTTCACCATTCAGAGATTTTAAATTCAGCATCTTCGTCGTTTACTTCAGTATTGGAACACCAAACTAAATCTGAAATATTTTTTAGGTGCTGGAATTGGTTGAGACTGAACTTTTGTGAAGTTCATTTTCAGCACTTTGTCTTTATTTTTAATGGGGTTTTGATAAAGATCAACAAAGTGTTTGAGAGATTTACAAGATCTGGACCAATGACCTTCCATCCCATAAGTATAGCACTTTCCTTTGACATTCTTCCTGGGTCTGTTATATTGAGTTTTTTTCCTCTTTTGTGCCTGATTGTCATCTTGCCTCTTCTGGTGGCTTACACTTGGAATCGGATTATAACGTCAATCGTGGAATCTTTCATGACCACGAACACCTCCATGAGCTCGTTCTCTTCCGCTTCAACTATCACTTCTTGAGGCTATTGCTTCAGGGAATTGGACATAACAAACTGGACAATCATGGGAATTTTTCATCAGCAACTCTTGGATCTTTTCAAGAACCGGGAGTAGTGAAAGCAATTCACTATACTTAGTGAATTACATAATCTGATATTAATACATCTGAGTTATAATTGTGGGGTGAAAAGTGGAATATGTTTTGTCTAACATTTCCTCCTCATATATGCGTTTTCCACATAAAACCATACGTGAGGTAATACTGAACAATGCAGAATTATATTCATGCATATATTTAAAATCTTATAGTATCAGAATATGCCATTTATGCCTGATATTTGGAAGAAATACCAATTTTTGATGGTCAAATCTTCCTTTCAAACTAATCAATAACACATATGGATTTTTTATAATAAGATATTCTGATTTCTGCGTCTCATGGAGATGGTTCCTCATGAAAATTAGGGCTTAAACATTTTCTTATGGGGTCGCTTCGTTGTCCTCAACTATGACATGTTTTAGACTTTTTGGATCTACGTATAATTAAATATCAAAAATCCATGATACTTAGTTTTTTTCTTGATAGGTCTAGTGTTTGGAATTTTAACTTTGTGAGGTTTGTCATAGTTCTCTAGACACATCAAAATGATAAATTTATTAAACTTATTTATTTTTTAATGAAAATTATATACAAAAATTTACTTTGTTCGATATATGGATATAGCAGTTTGATGGTAGTAATAAAATTTTCAGTTATTACTAATTTTTTTTTATAATAGTTTGATTTGTTGTAAGCTGTCTAATTTACTGATAAAAATGATATAAAATCAATCAGATCCTATAACAGCTGATAATCAAAATTTTATTCAATTTTCACTCATATATATTAAGAACTTTTATTATTCATCACATTCTTAAAACATGTATTTAATTATAATGAGGAAGTAAATAATTGTTACAATGTTAAGAACTACTAATAACAATAAATAGCATAATAATTCGTTAAGATTGTTCCGGATTTACTAGTCATGAATATATCAAGCAATCTTTTTTTACTCTTTATCATTCGACCTTGACGAATATATGTCATGACACATATAAATTTAGATGTGTTTAGGTAAAATCAACGATCAAGATTAAACCATGATGGAAAGATATATCTTGAAAAGAAAGCTCAATAATTAATAGGCCACTACCATTAGTTGGTTTATATCCCCAGACACATCACAATCATATTTTAATTTTTATCGTTGATTTTAATTACACACCTAAACCTATATGTATCATGACATATATCCTTTTTTTTTTTTTTATCATTTATGCAATTTGCTTCTTTCAGGAACGTTTAAATTTCATAAATAGTCCATTAATTTTTTTCCCCGAGGAGTGTGACCAAGCTTTCAAGAACCTTGAGTGATCATGATTCACTAGTCGAGGGCCTTCAAGATGCACTACTAGCGTCAGTGATCTTCGTAGCACAGTTATTAACTTACTATATAAACCATACTTTTAAACTATTGGCTAGTTAAACCATGCTTTCAAAACTATTCGCTTCATCAGTATATCGCTCCTGTTTTGCCTTATTGTCATAATATACCGAACTCTCAAAACCACGCTTTTAAAACCATTGGCTTTATATATATATATATATAAACACCATTGGCTTTATCAGTATCATTCCGGTTATACCCTTCATTGTAATAGTGTAACCAATCCTTAAAAACTATTCTGTACTACAATCTCCAATGCATGACACAATCATCCGGACTGCAAGTTGTCACTGTCAAATCAATATTAAGTTCCCCTCGTACCCACATAACGTTACAAGGCTACTTGGATGACCTCAAATCCGAAAGCGATGGGGTTTACATCTAATACGCACAAACCCTATCCGGCAGGGCATGACGGACCAGTAAACTGCACATCACCAAAGCAAATTGCACAGCGAGAAAGCATGGTCTCATTATTTACACTATATACGTTTGTTTTGAGCTCTTTGGACCACGTTTTCTTCTGGGAGTTGAGCTAATCATGCATGAAAAGGTATTGAGAAGTTCAGAGTCCTCGTCCGTGATCATCATCTTGGACGCACTTGGGTTGCCCAGGAGGAGCTTTGCCACCAAGTATCCGGCAATAGACCAAGTCTGAAACAGCTGAGCTTGTTTGCCTATGAATCTTGCTTTCTTAGTGTCGTAGTACTCTGGCCATTTGTCTCGTGATAAACGCTTCTCAGCCACTTGAACGGCCCTAGCAGCAATTTCTGGTTTATTCATCTTGATACAAGCAACAGTTAGCTGCAAGGCAAACATGCAACACTGAGCAACATGCACATTAAAAAGCAATGGTTTAAAATATTGCCGCCCACTTAACTACATGAGAAGTACTCCCTCCGTCCCACAATAAGTGGAACTATCTAAAAATAACACTATTTACTCAGTTTCAAAAGTTTCATTCTTATTTCGAACAATGTTTGTTCATCTCATTAACTCCGTTTGGATGGAATACATAAGTATACTAATATAATTAATGTTTCACAACAAATTTGTGAAACACAATTTCATCAAAATAAAAAATAAAAAATTGTGAAACACAATGTTTGATCTTCCTGCCATTGCTGGCCAAAGGTCGCCTCGAGAAAACCGCACGGTCCAACTTTGCACTTATTGTGGGATGGACTACAGAGGGAGTAATATGTATTATGTTAGACTTCAATTGTTTGGTTACGAGCTACTGGTGTCAGTGTGTCACTTGGAAAATTCAAATGGAGAATAAATTAGGGTCCGACAACATTGTAGCACCGAGGCCATGTACATGTTAAGGAACTCAGGCAGCGTGAAGGACAACATTGAAACATGGATACCATACATACCCTCAACATGTGAGGGCTTCATAAGACGTCTTCAAACCATAACCCATAGTCGGACAACATACCATTCTTGTAAGCAGCATTCCAATGAGATGGCTTTTCAGATTGAAACCATCTCTCGAAGCTAATCTTAGTTACGGTCAGGATCTTCAAAATCAACAACTGACTAATGAGCGTGATTTCAAAAGTAGATTACCCACCAGACTCAGGGAAGTTAGCTTATTAAAAGACAATGCAAGAGCACCATAAGCAGAAACACTGATAATATCCCAGTTTTGTGATAGATTGGGTCCGAAATGTCCTGAATCAGAGTTCTTCAAGACTTCAACCGACCCTACATTTTCAGTTTACTTAAGTTTGATTTATAAGCTGAACGCCAAGCTCTCATTGCCCTCATACAGATGCTTGTTCCATTTTTACGACACATAAGGTATGGTACATGAAACCGAGAATCAGAAGTATAAACCGTAGAGTAAAAGAGGGAGATGACAGAGCATACAACTGGCAGAAAGAATTAGAGCTTGGTCAAACCTGCCAGAGTAAAGTCGGCCAAGAACCTCCATTATGATAGGACCATGGCCTGCGAAGAAATCAAGCACAATATACCTAAGCATGGAGAAAACAAAGTATTGAAAAAAGAATGTTAGCCAAAAGGTTAAGATATTACGTGTTTTTGGGGTCACTACCCGTAATAATCTGCCACTCACGACCTTCAAGAGCTGGATAACATATCTTACACGGCATGTCAGCCACAAGATCTGACCATTTGGCCTCAATTAAATCCAAAATTGCATGTGACTGATCATTTGTTGCAAGACCACTTACAACTGACCATAAGTTTCCAAGAGAGAAGAACCGGAAATCCATGTGTGCTGGTTGAAGGTTACCAATCAAATAGCCTCCCTTATCAGGCATCCATTCGACTAGCCAAGGAGATATTTGATCAGGATAGATGTTAAACTTGTTCACAGCGTCATACGAGTATTCTTCAGTCTTGTAGCGGTATATCTCATTCAGTTTCTCCAGGTCGATCCAATAATACTCTCTAATATGGAATGATAAAGCAACCAGGCGATTATTCAATGCCCGTAAGAGGTCAGCCGATCCATCCTCAGGGGCGAGCATTTCGCGTGCACAAAGTAGAGCAGAATAGAACAATGCCTGAGAAGATAAGTGTGATTGACACATCAAGTGATGGATCCAAGTTGAAAGTAATTAACATCCAAGCAGATTAAAACTGCAAAACTATAACAAGAAGCATTAAGATCAACTAAGGGCCCCTTTGGTTCGTCTGATAGAAAATGCTTGTAGGTGCTTATGGTAGATAATGATAAGTTATACCTGATTGTAATTTTATAATAAGAATTTGGTGTTAGAGGTAAAAAATTAGTTTAAAGTTATTTTGTTTGATTAAAGACAATTTTGATATCTATGTTAGGAAGAAAAATAGTTTGAAATAATTTTTAACTTAAGCAGAAAAATTGCTTAAAGTTGCAGTTAAAAACAACGCCAAATACCTTTTCCAGCATTATATAATATATAATGACTTAAAATTGATTTTGATCAGCTTTAAGCCCATCCAAACATCCCCTAAGTAAACTCTTCGTCTCCCACACAATTTGATTATGTTCAACATCAGATAACTAAGTTCCTTACCAATACCCATAAGCTTCTTATGGCTAAGCAACTTATGGGCATGGGTACTGACTACTGACAACTGCCCCTAAAACATTTCATCAGGGTCTCCAAATTAAGCCAGTACAAATAGTTAATTTTTATTTTTTGCTTTGTTTTCTGAATGTATTCAATTTTCATGCAACTTGGTTGCTCGGTAACAATTAATTTACCTCACCAGATTGGAAGCTCATTTGGTGAAGCATTTTTCTTATCTAACTAAAAGAAAGGTTGGGAAGCAGACCAGTCCCTTGAAAATCACTTGACAGGGAAATACACAGATGAAAACTCACAAACCAATATGTATGCAGATCACTTGTGTCTTGCTATGCAAATATTTCTCATACAGAATCGAACCGAGAACCGGACCAAACCGTTTATAACGACCTTGTACCGGTCAAATAATGATCGGAACAAGAATACCTATTACGAGATCCAAAATGTTGGTACCGGACGAGACAAGGATTCCAGGATCGTCTTGTTTGTCCCAAACTGGACGGAGATAAATAAAAATACATATTTTATTGGACGAAAGATTATTTAGTTATTAAAGTTGCCAAAACAATAAATAAGTATTAGAAATCCAACATAAATCCCAACTCTCTATAGCCGGCGCGATGAGACACTAGGTTGTTATGACTAATGTTTGTGGTGTAGTTGGGATTGCTGAAACACTAGCTTCCACAACTAGTTAGTACATTGTGCCTAATGATGTTAAAGTTTCATGCTCTTGGTATTAGTTGATCTTGTTAACTTTACAGCCCACAGATTACAGCCTTCAGGCTTAAAAATACGAAAATAGTACTCAACTTTGAAGAAATTGTAGTACCTCAAACAAGAATAAACAATAACCACCTTCCAAAAAAAAAAAAAAAAACAGCCTACAAACTTTCATACAGAAGACACCCTAAACCCGTGAAAGAACAAACAGCAACACCAGTTCCTACCTGCGTTTTCAATAATTTATTCAATATTTCAAGGGTTTCAGTTTCAATTGTTAGGAGAATTCCTGCAAACATATATATTTTGCATTATTCTATACGTATGAATATAAATCTCGTTTTTTTATATCAAATCACATTTGATCGTTCCGCAACATATATTAAGTTGAATTATATAACTTACACAATTATTAATGTTTCACGATAAATTTATAAATAACTATGTTTGATCGTCGTTATATATGTGAAACTTTATATCGACACGCGACACGCATGTTTGATCAATCTATTGCAACAATTATGGGACTAGAGGGAGGCTTTTCTTTTTTTTTTTAAACAGTTTTGTACTAATACTGAAAGAACCGAAATACCGGATTTCCCTTACCAAAAACATGAGGAATCGGAACTGGATATTTGGGAAAAGATGGGACAAGAAATTTTAGGAACCGAAAAAGTCAGCACAACATGAGATGGGATGAGGAATTGTAAAGAACTGGACCGTCTTGTTTTATGCTCACTCCTACCTAATTTCCAATTATTTTAGAAGAAACCCACATTGGCATTATTTTAAAGTACATCTTGTTAAGATGAAAACCATTGATCGCTAGACAACCCTTATATTATGAAGGAAGGAGTGCAATTTAGGCCCTATATGGCATGACTTCTAATTCTAAATTTTTGTTATTGCTTCTCTGATATAAAAACCCAAACTGTTTGACATGGCTTTTCTGTTTTTTCAAAATGAAACAAAATTAGAAGCAAAATTCAAATCCACATTTTGATTCCTAATTTCTTAGGAAAAAATATGCAAGACCTCTTTTTTCAATAATCATATAATTTGATGTTGTGATCTTGATTTTGGATGCCAATTTTTTGGTTTAATTACTCATTTTGGATTCCACTATTTTGAGAAGTCATACTAAATAGCCCCTCTATCAAAGTAGAAAAATTAATAGGAAGCAGGAGAGACTAAATTTCGAGTATCTGGGCCAAACACTCTTGTACATCATTCCTAAAGCAAAGCACAAGAAACTACATAGATCTGGAAAGAACTTTAACCCGCAAAAGAATTTGACTGAATTCAAAATCTTTATTGCAAAGGAAGATTCCCTTTGAAATTTTTTATTCCAATTAAATACCCGAAATATATTAACTACCCTATCTAATAACAACTCCTCTTTCACAGCCTCTTGAAATGAAGAGGATTGGGAGCTAGGGCTTAGGATGACGGCAAGTGATCCATTGTTGACACCAATCCATGGCAATGGCACAGAAACTGCAGAAGGTGATGGTTAATCAAGGTACTCAAACCCTAATTGATGATTTCTCTCGAGGAGGTTTTGGGTGATGGTAAATGTGAAAACACGAAGGATGGAGTTGGAATGTGTGGGTTAAAGGAGGATGTGAGGAATAGTAGATCACCGAGCTGGGCAGATATGGTTGTGGGTAAGAGCTCTGATATGAAGGATCGATCACCTACCTGGGCGGATGTGGTTGAGGGCAACATGTCTTCTGTGCTGAAAGAGACCAAACAACAATCGAATAGGAGTGTAGGAAATGGACTGCGACAGGAGTTTGTGGATTCTGGAGATGATGATGTGGTCATATCCTGGGATGATGTAGCTGAAGAAAGGAGCTACTGGACTTGTTCGTTGATTGGATATGTCGTAGGTGATAAAATCCCCTATGCTGCTATGAGAGGTTTTGTTATACAGAACTGGATGAGAATTCCTTGTCCAGAGATTCTGCTGCATGATTCTGAGTACTTCAGATTTGCAGATGCTGAGGATATGAGGACTATACAAAGCCCGTTATAGTTTATTAACTCGAGGACTTAGGTTTTGAAAGTCTGGGAACCTGAATTTCAGTTTAATGCTGATTTTTTGGAATCAATCCCTCCTTGGGTGCAATTTTCAGGTCTTGACCTGCAGTTTTGGGGGGAAATCTGTTCTAGAAAAGCTAGCTAGAAAATCTAGCTGGTAGGCCAGTATATAGACTTGCAGACTGCAGTAAAAGGACGAATTTCTTACCCTAGAGTATTAATTGAAGTGTGTACCAAGTAGGATCTGGTTGACAGGATTACTTTGTTGATCCGGATGGTGTGAGACTGGATCGGGAAGTATATTACGAATGGCAATCAGTGTTGTGTAGCAGATTCAAGAAATGAGGGCACAAGGTTCTTGAATGTGTTGCTAAGCCTGAATGCAGCAAGTGTGGATCCCAAGAAAACGCACTGAGGAACAGCCTAAGGAGGAAGTCAGCGTTGTAGTTGCTGCGGATCAGAAGGAGTAGACCATGATAAGGAAGAAGGGAATGGCTAATCAGCAGAAGGAAACACTGGTCTCAAGGGGTGAGCCAGTTACCATTGATGTTCAGAACAAGTCTGTGCAGTGGGTGGATTCTCAACTGGCTAAGATACTTATTGACTCCTCCTTAGAGGGGGGTACAATAACATGATTGCTTCTTGGAACGTACGTGGTCTCAATAAGTCTGAAAAGCAAGCTGCTATCAAGCATTTTCAGGAATCTTGGGAAGGTGATGGGGTTCTTGGAATCTTTGGTGAAGGCAGGCCAGTTCACAAAGGTGTTTACTTCATGCTTTTGAAAATGGGGGTTCCTAAATAATTACAACCATGCCTGTAATGGCAGAATTTGGGTTTGCTAGGATATGGTAACTGTTGATATTAAGTATTTAGCTAGGTCTGATCAAGCTGTGCATTGTGAGATCAGAACTCTAGATGGAAAATTCAGGGCTATTGCCACTTTTGTGTATGCTCAGAATTCCTGGTTGATTAGATGCAAGGTTTGGGAAGAACTGCTACAGTTTGTTTAACCTCTCCTTGGATTGTACTGGGTGATTTTAATGCTTTTATGGAGGAAAATGAGAAGATTGGTTATGATGGTATTTCTATTGAGCCATGTGATGAGATGAAGCAGTGCTTGGCTTCCTGTGGTTTAGAGGACCTTATGTGGTAGGGTGTTTTCATACATGGTACAATAATAAGAAGTCTGATTCAGGGATGAGAATTAAGCTTGATATGCCATTGCTCATTTTATGGAAACCGGAGTCTCAGATCACTCTGCTATGATTGTTAAACTTCTTGATAGTATGAGCAAACCTAGTGCATTCTGTCTTCTCAATTCCTGGTGCCTTAACTCAGAGTTCTGAACTCTGGTGAGAAATGCATGGGTGGTCAATGACAGGGGGAGTTTCATGTATCAGGTTGTGCAAAAATTAAGAAGGTTGAAAGGAGCAATAGCACAAGTATTGTTGAGATTGAGCAGAGGGTATTGAGAGCTGAGAAAGCAGTACTTCTTAAGCAGGATAAACTCAGAAGTGTCGTTTCTGAGGATAACAGAATGGAAGCTCAGTAAGCAGTAAAGGAATATAAACAGCTTTTGGCCATGGAAGATATGTTTCTTAGACAGCATTTGAAAGATCAATGGTTTTCTTTTATGGATAGAAACACCAAGTATTTTTAGTGTTCTAAAAGGAAGAAAAGTGAGGAAGTAGAATTTGAGCATAAAAGCTGAGGATGGCACCTGGGTCTCTGATGAGAAGGCAGTGCAGGAAGCTTTTGTTAACTACTTTCAGGGTTTGTTAGACTCTGGTAGTAACCATAAACTACAGTATGAGGAAGAAGTGATTCATGAAGGTCCTATTCTGAGTGTCGCCCTACAGGATAGTCTCATGTTAGAGTTCGATGATATGAAAGTCAGAAATGCTTTATGGGATATCAGTGATGAGAAGGCGCCTGGGTATGATGGCTATATTGCTGCTTTTTTCAAGAAGAGTTGGAATGTGGTTGGTGAGTTAATTTGTAATGCTGTGAAAGCTTTCTACTGGTCGGGAGTTCTATTAAAGGAGATCAACGCAACTATTCTTCATCTTGTGCCTAAGAGGGAGAACCCCTCTAGTCTTGCAGAGTACAGACCCATAGCTTTCGGTTCTATCCTTTCTAAGATCATCTCGAAGATGATATGTTATAGACCACAGCATGTGCTTCCCATTCTGGTAAGCCCGTCCCAAAGTGCTTTTGTTGAAGGTCGGCTTCTAGTTGATAATGCGATGTTGTGTCAAGAGCTTGTGTATGGTTATGAGAGGCAGAAGTTGTCACCACCTTGCATGATGAAGTAGGATATCAGAAAATCCTATGATTCAGTTCTTTGGCCTTTCCTGAATAAGATTTTACTGCTGTATGGGATCCTTGAGGTGTTTGTTAATCGTATAATGACCTGTGTTATATCAGTTTCATATGCCTTGGAGATAAATGGTGAGATTACTGATCGTTTTCAAGGGGTAAAAGGGCTTAGACAAGGTGTTCCTTTATCCCCTTACCTTTTTGTATTGACCATGGAATATTTCAGTCGAAGGTTGAGAAGAATGAGTAGACTTAATAACTTTAAGTTTCATCCTCGTTGTGTGAAACTGTATATCATTGAGTTATGCTTTGCGGATGACTTGATGCTATTTTCGAAAGCTGATGAATAGTTTATTTCGTTGATCAAGAAGGAAGTGCAAACATTTGCAGAGGAGAGTGGTTTCATTATTAATATTGCAAAGAGCTCAATGTTGCTGGGGTTAGTGTTGAAAAGCAGCAGTCCTTGGTCCAGCTTATGGGGATTCAGAAAGGGTTCTTCCTGTTCGGTATTTGGGTGTTTCATTAACTACACAACAGGTTAGTGTGAAGATGTATCGTGGTTTGTTAGACAAAATTACCCAACGTATTGCTAACTGGCATACCAGATTTCTAAGCTATGGAAGGAGGATTCAACTGATTAAAAGTGTTTTGATGTCTGTGCATGCTTATTGGTCCCAGATATTTCATATTCCTGCTTCTGGCATAGAAGAAATTGAAAGGAGATGTTGTGTCTTTCTATAGATTGGAAATGCTATGAACTCTTATAGAGCCTTGGTTGCTTCGACGGATATTTGCAAGAAAAAGGAGGGTGGACCTGGGATGGAAGTGCTACGTAGCTGGAACTTAGCTATGCTGTTTAAATCCATTTGGGCTATTGAAATGAAGGATGATCGGCTCTTTATCAAGTGGATTAATGAATATTACCCGAAGGGCACAAGTGTGTGGTTAATTGAGAAGAAGCAGGGGTCAGGGTGGGTCTGGAATGGTTTGTTAAAGGCTCGTGATATTATGTTCCCTTTGCTGCATCCTGGTGTATATGATGAATGGTGCAATGCAGGTTATACAATGAGGAGAAGGTATGAGTTATTAGTAGAGAACTTTCCTGAGGTTCCATGGAAATCCTTAGTCTGGAATAAACATATTCACCCTTGTATGTCCTTCATAGCTTGGTTGACATTTCTGGGAAGGCTAAGAACAAGGGATTGGCTGTACAGACATAATCTGATTGATCAAGATGATTGCCTCTTTTGTTCTAATGGCATTGAAAATATCACTCATCTCTTTTTTAAGTGTCCTTTTGCAGATGCTGTAAGAGCTGGTTTGCTGGAAAAAATGAATTTGAAGTGTAGTGCAACTTCTTTTGAACAAGGGTGACGGTGGATGCTTAAGGTTAGTAAGGGTAAGACAAATAAAGCAATTGGAAGGAAGAGACTGGTGGTCGAGTTTATTTATGAGCTGTGGAGGATTCGTAATGCAAGGCTCTTTCAAGCTGCGCCACTGGATGTACAGCATACCATAGCCAATATATACAGACTTGTTAGTCTCTAGTTAGTATACGCAGGAGAGGAGAATACTGGAGGCACAGAAGAATGAATTTGTTTTCCTGATGCTTGAGAGATATGGGTCCTGTTAGGAATGCTGTATAGTTTCAGGAACCCTGGTGCAATCCTTATGTTATTTGTGCAATCTAAGAGGCAGCTCATTCTATTAGACATGCTTTGTGTGTGATGTAAATGTGCTAGTTTTCCTTGTTTCTCACAATGGCTTTGGCCGCATGAGCTTAGGATGCTAGCATGTTCTATTATGCGCAACAGTATGCTGAGCCTTTGTATGCCTCGTGGTTTTGAGATAGGAGTTTTTTGTAATTTTTCTCCTATAATGCAATCTTACTTGCTTTGTTCTCAAAAAAAAAAAAAAACCTCCTTCAAAAATAACTTGCAAGTGGTATTTAATGAAATATTTAACGGGCACCAATGAACGCTTCAACCCTCTTCCCAAGGTGCAGGAAAGGGACAGCCTTTTAGTAGCCTCACACTAGGAATGTATTAGAAACCAACTTCTACAGAAATAGCGATCACCAAACAATGAATAAGATATAGACAAAGGTAAGATCAACGCTCTTCTTTAGCTCATTCATATGGGGTGCCGATGTGAAAAGAAGTGGGAAACTACATTAAATCATAGTTTCAGCAGTCAAGACTCAAGCAGGACAAGATGTTGTTAGTACCTGGATTTCCAAGGGATGTCCATGAATTCCCATGCGGCGGTCTATCATGCATGAACCATCCGTGACCAATAATGTTGGGAACATATCAAATCCATCTGCCAGACATAACCGTAAAATCATCTTGATCCCAGTCTGTACATCAATTCTCTCCTGTACAGTGAGATCACCAGAGCATTTCCCATATGCACGCAGCAATATGATCCACCACAGACCTGAAATTGGAATGAAATGACACCCAAGGATCTGTCTGCTGGTAAAAATTTAAAAACCTAAACAAAGAATCATCCAATTAGAAATTGACATATGATACATTAAATTACCGGAATCAACTGGAGCAACACGACCAATGGCTGCCTCACCAAAATCAGGGTCTAAAACCTCTTCTGTGGCAGATTCATCACCATCCAAGGGAACAGTGCGTACTTTGAAACTGGCTGGCATCAACCCTTGACCAGGGCTATGACAGTCCATTGTTTTCTCCCAGCTCTGGCAATTGAGAAGCCACAAAAAGTCATTAACTCAGTCTGTACAGTCACATCTAGTAACCATCGCTGCCACAAGGTACGAAAACAAGGAAATCTGCTCATGCCCCATCTCATAGTTCATTACTTAATATGACAGATTGAGCGCCCATCCTCCATGGATAAAAATCACAAGTATTACATGCCTAAATGAGCATAATCATGAACATTTATCAACCAAAGAGAATAAGAAAGATAGCCCTTGGTCTATGCTCGCTATAAGAACTTATTTTTAACATCACCTTGTAGGGAACATTTTTGTTCCTTTTTTTTTTTTTTTTTTACAAACCAATAACAGTTTTTCGTCATCTTATTCAATAGATGCAACTATATACAGGTCCTTCTTGGAAGAAGCATGAAGAAAGAAGAGGTGTATAATGTACAAAGCTACTTATACTGTAGCACAACGTAAAGCCCACTGGTGACCAACATCAGGAAATTTAATGACCAGACATAGAGCACTAGCCGCATAGCAGGAAGTATGCAGCCCATCAGGATTCAGGAGTAGGGTGTGGGTGTTAAAATTAAATACTTTTAATACACAGGATGTGGAGATGCGCTTTAAACAGATCTGCACTATTGTACTGAAGGGGAAAAAAAGGGAAGATCATGGATAAAAAGGTCCAGAAATAAATCTCAGAGGGACAGGTTTCAGGGAATATGTGAAGAGGGGAAGTAGTTCGTGGATTTAGGGGACTGCTAAAATCAGGAGAGGACCAAATCTCGTAATAAGTCAACTCATCGAAGAGGGGGACACATAGATTATTCGGTGAGGAAAGAGTATCTGATGAATCCAATAATAACAGTTTTTCCTAAATTATTTATCCTTTGTTTTAGTTAGTTTATATTTCATTTTCCTTAGGTTTTAATATGTTATATAGAGACTTTTGGTACTGCCAGGCTTTTGGTATTTGTGCAGATTTATGCGATTTGAAGTATGTTTTGAAGACTTGGTATGAGTTACTTTGAAGGACACCGTTTTGATGTTTGAAGTGAAGGTTATGAAGAGAAGAGCCTGAAAATACACTTCACGACCATTATCTCCTCATTATGTTCGTGAAGAGTTGTTTACAAAAGCCCAGTTTTTATTTACTCTTCACGCCCGTGAGAATAAGTCATCATGATTGTGACAGTCAATTATCCAAAAAACATTGATTTGCTATCCGACACAGTTTTCACCAGCTATTTAAAGATCACACCCGTTATTTATGCTATAATGTCAGAACGTCACGGATGTAACTCTAGTTCCTTCATTTCCCAATAAGTCCTTAACCTTAGAATCCTTAGAGATATATCATTTAATAAACGTTTTAGAGTAGTCAACGCCTTAGTTGAGTTGCAATTTCCTTTTTTTTTTTCATTTCATAGATTAGGGTTTTCAATTTCAGATCCGATCTAACACTCATCTTAGATTGGAGATCGACTTTTGTAATTTGATCCTCGTTCATTTCATTTCATTTCTCTTTTTTTTTTTCATTTCATAGATTAGGGTTTTCATTTCTCATTTTTCATTCATTTCCGTTCAATCGTAAAGTGATCCCTATCTTTTGTTTCTTATCATTGTTATGGATTCATTTACTATGATTATGATCGAGTGTGTGATAATTGACATGGGTAGTGAGTAGTTTATTCGTAGAATTATGTAATTGAACAAGAGATTAATAAGGATCATAAGATTATTTTAGTTTTAAATTTTTAATGAATATGTATTATGATTTTCATGCAAGGTCTATGCATATTCTTATCAGATAGATTGGACAACTAGATTAAGATCAATGACATGAAATGCTAATGTGCTAATTTTTATTATACATGTTAGGTAGCGAATAATGGTTAAGTGAAAACTTTTGTCGGCTTAATTGTTATGATTGAGCATGGATAGGTGATAATTACAAAAGTTTTGTTATAATTTGATCCAAGGAAATATATTGAGTCTTACTATATGAGTTTCATTCTATTCTATAGAATGGTTGAAATATATGTTTTATTGGTTTGATTGACCTAATTGATGAGTTCCACATATAAAGTTTTCTTGTGTGTGAATACTTTTGGAAAAGTAAGATAATCTTGATTATTTTCAATGAGTCGTTCCAATACTCAAACATAATTCTAATCTATAATACACATGATTGATCCATGATGTCTTCAGAGAAAATTATATAGTGTTGCTCTATATTTTTATTTGCTATCAAATTTAGTTGATTATTATCGTTGTCTTAGTTTTAGTTTTGATTAATTAGCTTAATTTGTTTCATTTTGAATCCTCCCTTCTTATTAGTTACTCCTCCATCCATGAAAGTACAACACTTGCTATGTAAGTCCGTCCCATTATAAATGCAACATTGCCTCTTTAGGAAATGCTTTGGATGTATAATGACTCAAATGCCCTCAATTACTTTTCAAGTGGGGAAAAAGAACCAAATTTTCCCACCAAAACCACACATCAAGTTTGAATTTTTGACATTTTGGAAGTAAATTGCAAGAGCAAATGAGTAAGTTATAATTTAGACAACATAACTACTAAAATGCACACCAAGTCAATATGTTGTATTTTTCATAGGAGGGAGTAGTTTTTAAGATTATCTCACTCAAGACAAGTAACTAACCTTCTCTGTGGGAATGATTCCTCTCACTGCTATACTATTTATATTTATTAAGGGATAATTAATTTATTATGGGCAAGCGACACGCGCTATAATATGTAGCACTACTTGGTATTCAGAACCAGGGGAAGCGGTGGGAGGGAAGTTATGAGAGAGAAAAAAACAAAGGACCATACGCTGAAGAGGGGGCACTTTGTTGAAGGAAACGGTGTGTTCGATAGGTGTGGGAGGGCTAACAGAAGCCTACTTTTTGATTTTGCTTTCTTCCACATGGTGACAAGGATGGCGATGCAAATGTCAAATCTGAAATAGAACAGTAAAACATGGATAGCTAGAATGATGACACAAAACTTTTGCTGCAACAGGGCCAAAACAAGCAAAAAGGAAAGTGCAGAATAAAGAAAAGGAGGGATTAAAGCAAGAGGGGATTGAAATAAGGTTCGTCGCATCGAAAACTATATCAGAATTGGTTTTTTCATTAAACGATATATTTCAGTCATACGTATTGATATGAATCGATACGCACTACGAGTCGATATGGAGTTCTACTCATTTTATTTAACAAAATAAGCATTGAAAGTCCCGAGATAACTTGCTGTGAGACTAAGGGGGGATAAATAGTCTTTCTTTTCGAGCTTTACTATCAAACTAACAAATATTAGTTGAACAGTAGAGTTGTTCTTAACTTACTACAGTAACGTTAGTTCCTTATATCTTATTGTTGGTTGAAGTTGATTAGCAATACAATCAAATGTAATGAAGAGAAAAATAAAAATACAAATGTTTTTAAATTGGTTAAAGTATATAGCTAAATTATGACTATATCCATTACTCCCGTCTTTCCTTGATTATCAGAGTGATAAATCAAGAGAATAACACTACGTGTGATTGTTTTAGGCTTACAATTAACGTCACATTATAACGAGTAAATGACAATATAAACCGATTATAAGATCTCTCCTTCTTCTCAATAGGACTCAAAACAGCCTCTTGGAATCGTCTAACACTAGTGCTATTCAGCACTGCCTTTAATAGCTGACTTAGATCTCATTATCAACTTCTTTCTCAACTCACTTGAAACCTTATTGCACTTGTCTTTTCAAAGCAAAAGAGATTCAACTATTCAAAGGTCTCAAAATCTTGGACATTGCCTCCGTATTTATAGGCAACCCCAAACTTTTAACCATTATTGAACTCGTCCTTTCTTAAAAACATCACTTGCATGCCATCCTGGCACCATATTCGAAAATCTAAACATCTAAATAGCACAAAAATTAATAAGAAAATAACACAAAAATCATAAAACTATCAACTCGAAAGTCTAAATGTCGAGCCAAAGTAGCTCAAGTGCAAAGGAATATTGAGAAACACATCAATCTAACATACAATGTTACAAGACACTTCAAATAAAAGAAGAATGAGGTGTGGTTGACAAAGGTGGTTGCTAAGATTGGAGAGGCTAGAGGTAGATGAGAAGGAGTGGAAGGAGAGGAAAGTGGGTTGGGTATGGTGGGTGTAAATGGGAAGTCAAAAGGGCAAGGGATAGGTTTAGTGTTGGATGGGTCTTTTGGTCAAAGGAAAAAAATAAAATTAGGTTTTGGTCAAAATGATACGTATCGGTTGTATCACTCTGTATCGACCCAATACGCGATATGTATCAGCCATATCGACCGTTATGTATCGACCATATCGATCGTTATGCCTTTGAAACACCTGTATCACTTGTCTCGAGGGTGTATTGGAACCGGTTTCATCCACAATGATACGTATCAGCATACAACCTGATACATATCGATACCGCAAACCATAGAATGACTCGATGCACAAAATATAAGGAATCACATGATACAGAATACAGAATAAAGGGATTTCCTGCAGAGCATGTGTGGATTTTGGGAGTTCGTGTTTGCATCCTGCACAAAAATGAACGTAGCCTTTCAAAACTATGCAAGAGCACGTCGGGATTTTCTAGCTGCCTTGTAGGCTTCCTCTAGAGAAGGCAGCTCCCTGTCTACCCCCAAGTCAAAGTCGAAGTCGTCACCGGGTTCTTCTACTAAAAAGAAAGAGAAAGAGAAGTCTCGTGTCCACTTCCTCTTCCCATAGATATCTATCTCGATCTCATGGATCCTAAACCTCATACACAATCCTCCACAACAAGAACTTCAGCTTCAATTTTAAGGTAGTTAGCAATTCTGATTAGTTAGCAAAAGTAATGACACAGATCTTAGTTTTTTCACATTAATGCATTAGTGCTGATAAAATGAACAATAAGCACTCTAAGCATGAGAATGACCTACTGAAAAGCAAAGGTTATATACAAATATATTAACTACAAAAAAGCAAGTGTAAGTAATCAGAAACATCTGATAGGCATATGCCTGGCATGGACTTTGACCAATTCACAAAGACACAATACAAACCTAAGCATATCAGAGACTATAGCAGCCTCGCTATGAATTTATTTTCACATCACTTTTGGGCGAACTTTTCCAACTTCCCTAATTAACAGTGGCCATAGGAGATATATCAATACCCATTGACCAGACTCATCACATACCTGTAGCTGAAGAGTGTGAAGGATGAAGTTCCGGACAATTTCAAACTCCCCCTTCAGAAGGAAAGCTACCCCAGAGGGTATAAAATCACGTATAAAGACCTGATTGTAATTTAGAACATTGGGATTTGTAGGATCCTTGGCAGCAATTGTCCCTATAGGACTTCCACAATAATAGACCATAGATTCCTTCAATAATTCCCAAGCTTCATCCTCGAAAATAGCACCACTATTTTTATGGAAACCGCGCCCTGGCAGGGTGCTGGCAATAGATAAGTTCCCATTGACTATTCGAGAATCTGTCTCAAGTTTCAAGGGTTGAGCATCGTGGAACTCCAGAAGATTTGGCCCATTGACCAAACTACCAACCGGATCTATTTTCTTAGCACTATCCACATACCAAGTCCTGCTTTCATCTGCTGCAGTAGCACCAACATTTTCAGAATTCTGGCAGCAGGAAATTAATGATCCTGATTGGCTGGGCAATACATTACAGCTGGAACTACCATTTATCCCTGGAGGTTGGTATAAGCTCACCCTAGTTTCCTGTGTAGGTGAGAACTTCAGAGACCGGATGTGTCTAAGCTGTCTTTTCTTCCACAATTGAATGGGATTTTTGGATAAAGATGTATCTGATCTTATGTTGGAAAGATTGGCGAAAAAATAAGGGTTCCCACACAAAGCATGCGACATTGCATTAGATGTCCACACAGTCATATTGCTTATCACAGGGAGCAGCCAAATTCAAATTTTAACTTATCACCATATGCCACAATTCGTTCAAATTACCTGCACACAGGAAAGCACCATTACGCCATAATTTTAACTAAACCAAAAAATCAAAGAAAAAGCTTACATTTACGCTCTCAAGCTGAGTAGTGAGTGATGACTAACCAGAATGCAATCCTACAAGGGTTCAGACTGCCTGTTCACTCCCAAATTCACAGCTTTCTCTATTTTCACATCAAAATTTACATCTAAGCACCATTTTCGTAAGAAAATTCAAACCGAAAATTGCCATGTTAACCCTAGCCCTTCCTTCACCTCATTGGGATCATAACATTATCTCCTTCGTGCCTAACCCTTTCCTTTGGTTTCGTTTCTCTCCATTATCTACCTATTTACACTCCTAAACAGACAAAACTAACCATCAATAACCAAGACCAGCACAAACCATTTGCATCACCCATGAATTGCGGCTATTTCTCAACTTCTATAGCAAAATCATAACATCAGAGCACACTCAATAGAATTGGGCTAAACACGCAGAACTAATGTCACGAGAATTGGGCTAGAGTTCTTAAAGATATCAAGAAGTAAACAATCGAGAATTTTATCAAAATCCTAACACTGATACCAAACCTCTTCAATTCCACCCCATCGGTTCCCATATCAAACCCTAACCCTCCCCACAACTGGGTCTCCTCCAAATCAACTTCCCCGCAATACCCGAAAAGGAATCAGCCTCAAATGGGTCGTAAAATACACAACCCTAAGAAATAGGGTTTGATGATTAATGGAAATTAGATGAAATTGGATGAGCCACGATGAGAAAATGGGGAAGGAAGTGAATTGAAAGCTTGGATTACATGTTTTGTTGATTCGTTGACGAGATCAGGGAAGAGAAAGACAAGATGATGGTGTTGGAGGTGGATGACGATGGTGGGGTTGGAGGTGCACGGTGACGGCGGAACGGTTGAGATGAATTATATTAGGATTGTGTTTTAAAATAAATAGAAAGGACCAAGGGTAGGATGGGAAAGTGATTTTCCAAATTTACAAACAAGTTAATTGATAATTAAAAAAAATACTATCATCAATATATAAATAAGAAAAAAAACACAATTAATAGATTTTTTTTCATTTTACGTAATTTGTAGAAGTATGCGTCGGTAGAATAAAAAAGGAAATCATCCTTCGTCACTAACCCAATTATTATTTTTTGTTTTTTGTTTTCAGAGTATGCGTCCGCAGAGACTCATTTCCATTTTCCTACAAAATTAGATTTAGGATTTGGATCACTTTTGTATTAATTTCCTCTTTGGATTTTCTTTACGGATCTTGTTATTATCATCATTACATCGTGTTCTTTTCCATGTTAGTGTCAGACTTGCTTTGCCCAATTCGAACCAACACAAGGAGCATATCTCGCTGCTCATATGGTCCTTGAATGCTTCAAAATTAGCTTGCAATTCTAAGCGACGGAACGCGTTGAATCTTCAACCTTTGCCTCGCTCAAGGCTTCGCGCTTGCTGAAGTGTCGAAGTGTGAGACATCCCATGTCAAGCTTAACGTTTGATCATGATGTTGTGCATTATGTTGATGAATGTGATGATTCCCATGATAATGAGTAAGTAGATGATACATAAGGATAAATTATTATAGTTTGAGCGTATGGGATAATGAGATGACTTAGGTTAATTAATTTTCGGATTTGTTTGATGATTAAAGTTTCATGAAACCTATTCTGTATTCTATAAGTGTTATGAAATCACTACCTTGATCACTTAATCATATCATGGCCTACCTAATGGCTATGCTATATAGTTATATAAGTTATAAGTAACACATGTATTTATGTAGGGAGAAAGAAAATAACCTTTTCCATGTGGAAAACAATTGTTATTTATAGTCTAGAAAGAAAATAATTAATCCCCCTTAAATCTCTGATTAAAATAACAAATATATGTAGTACGGAGACTACGTACGGCCGTCAAGTGTGATACGGCCTAAACTGGACCGTGTTACGAGATAATGTGATTTTCCATCCTTGGGGTGCACGGCCATGTCACACCTGACACGGGCTAAGCTAGGCCCTGTGTCAAGAGCGATATATAAGGGAACATGGCCGTGTTTTGTTGTAAACTTCACCCTTGGTTGTGTTTAGTTACTATACACTCACAATGATAAAAATAAAATAAAAATACACCCAGTTTCTCTTCGAACACTTCTAATCTGCTATGCTATGCATTCCAGAGCTCCTAAAACGTCTTCCAAGCATCATGATCCTTAGTATATTCTTCTATCGCCATTCTGAAATGAAAACAAAAGTCTCGACAACACTAAGTTCTAAAAGGAAAACTAAATTAATACAAACAAATAAACGATTAAACTAAAATAAATCGTAGGTTTAAGAACGTAAAATAGTATGCGTTTTCACACACATCAACTCCCTCAAATCAAACATTTGCTTGTCCTAAGAAAAAGAAAACACACAAGAAAGACCAAGAACAATGCAAAATGAGCAATTCGAACCAACAAAATAAACAAGTGTCATAACACACAATTTCACAATATATTTCATCTTCCCCTCTTGCCACATTGCATAAACTCTTCCTCATAGCTTTAAGCGTTCTCCTAACAAGTCACCACTCACCATTCCGATGATCGTGAGGATCATATCAACACTCATTAATCATACAAGAATAAGGATTCAACTCAAATAATACAACAAGCTACAAATATTTGCATTTAAATCACCTTCTTATACCAACCAAGTATGCATCTAAATCAAAAATAAAGCCAGCGTCAATAAATAAACAAGATAGGTAATATGAGATCGGTTATTTAGTCATGTAGAGTTAGGGTGTAACGAATTATAAAAATATATGAATTGAGTCAAGTAATGAACACAAACACTTCCCAACCCCCTTCAAAGCATTGTGCTTTGATACTAAGCATCACAAATATAACAAATACGACTCAAAGAATTCATCTATCGTCAAGGTCTCAAATAAAGGACCCAGAAGCATCCCACCTTATATAGTAATTGATGGAAGGCATGTGATGCTCAGCGAAGAAAGGTAGAAAGAAGGAATTCGGAAAATGAAGAAATAACTATCCAAAGAGCACAAACTGTTTGCAGATGTTATGAAAAAAGGTGATCTTATCTAGAGAATTCTCTAAAGATCATATCATATCTAACCAACAGAAGATTATGTGTGCGATTCATACCAAGAACTAGCTCAACTGGGCAAAGACTTTGGAAACAAAACAGGCTCTGTTTGGAAGGGTCATCAATATTATCCTAAGAGCAAAATTGAAGCTGTCTGACAAAGCAGGAAGGCCATGGATTGTGGACAAGCAGATTGATAAAAGGAAGATAGGCAAGCAGCCTATAGGATTCTTAAAGAAGCTAGCAGTTGTGTAGACTATTGCAAAGATTGCAGACCAGCCTCTGAAGAAATCTGAAAATGCCAAAAAGAAGGTAATAAACTAATAAAATCTAAATTTCAAATAAGTTTAATGGGAGACTTGAAATACTTTCTGGGACTTCAGGTACAACAGAATTGAAATAACTAAAGAATACAGTCAAGAAATATGGATTAGAAAAATACAAGTCACATGAAAAACCCTCATGAGTGTAGCCATAAAAATTGATAAGGATGAGAGTGGAAAAGAAATAAGTCAAATAATGTATAGAGGAATAATAGTCTCACTTTTATACCTTTCTGCAAGCAGACCAGGCATCCAGTACTAAGTCTACATATGTGCAAGATAACAATCTGATCCCAAAGAATTCCACTATACTGCAGTAAAGAGAATCCCGAGATATCTAAAAGGAACTCCAGATCTAGGTGTATGGTGTCCTAGGGAATCAAATTTTACACTAACAGTTTACTCAGATACAGACTTTATAGACTATAGAGTTGACAGAAAAAGCAGTAGTGGATCATGTCAATTTCTTGGTGCAGAATTTATTTTATGGTTCAGCAAGAAGCAGGCCAGCATTATTCTTACTGTACTATACTTTTATTTTTGTATAGAAATAACGTTTTAAAACTGATTATCTAAAATTACGTAACAGTCAAATCAGTGACTGAATCTACGCAACGATTAGTTGGTAAATGACAACGGTAACTTTTTCAAAGAGTATAAATTTGAAAAAAATTTCAATCAAAAACACTTTCACTCTCTCACTCTCTTACTCTAAGAATTGTAATACACTCTCTCTATCTCTCTTGCGCTCTACTACAGAAGCCTAGTTTACAAATTCTACGAACTCACTTTCACGAATTTGAAAATTCTCTTTGATTTCACTCAAAAATGGCCAACACCCGATCTAACACTCCTCTTAAGAGCGACAAATATAAAGAGCAATGGAGCCCGACAAGAATAATCAAATTACAGTCCAGAGTGGTTGTTGAGTACGAGACGTTGAGGAATGAATCAGATGAAGTGAAAGAAATATTCGAGCTGATTAAGGACGCAAGCCTCAAGTATTTCTGTGAGAAAACAAGAAGAATATACGACGAAGAGGTACCCTACTTCTACGAAAAGGTAAAGGTTACAGAGGATTTTCAATTCATCATATACACGTCCACCAGAAGAATTGGGATCAGCATCAGTCCCAATGATTTCGAATAGCTCTTCAGAGTTCTAAATGCAGGACCTAGAGATAAACCAATCTCTGTGGTAAATGATGGGAGACATGCAATGTTAAGAGAGTATAGACAAAACGAAGGAATACGGACAATGAAGAAGTATTTCTCGCACACAAGCTACTTGCAGACGTAGTCAAGAAGATGATCATGTCAAGAGCATTCTCAAAGGATCAGATCACCTTTGACCAACAAGAAATTATGTGTGCCATACTCACCAAGCACAAACTCAACTCGACAAAGTTGTTTATGTATCAATTGGCAAATGCAATAAAGGCTAGACTGCCTATATTTAGAAGAGTCGTAAGCATCATTTTGAAAGAAAAAACTCAACCTATCTGACAAGGGAGGAAGGCCATGGACTATGGCCAAGCAAATTAATGTGCAAAAGATTGGGAAACAGCCAATAGGTTTGTCAAAGAAACTGCAACAAAGGCTGCAGATCAACATGACAAGAAGAAGCCTGAAAAAGCCACATAGAAGATCATCAAGACGGCAATAAAAGCCAGACCGAAGCAGACGAAGGAGGAAGTTTGTCCTGCATACCTCAGAAGAGAAAACAGTATCGAAGCTTCCTACTGCACTGCCCACTGAAATGGAGACAGAAGCACAGTTTGCACCAACAAAAGAGCAGACTGAAGCTAGTTCTTAAATACCAGCAACTATAGAAGCAATTGAGGGATCATCCTCAAAGACCTTATCGAAAATATAGCACTTCATGACCAACCAAAGATTGCAGCACTTCATGACACAAACATAGCACAGAAATATTTGAAGGCTGGTGCTGATGAAAACTTTTAGAACCTCATTCTAGAAACTCAGAAAAACTATCAGGAAGTCAGAGAAGGACCACAAGTATAACTCAGGTAAGAGGTAGGTACACAGGGCTATACAAGAAGGGAGATTGAAGCTAAGCTTGAAAGGATGCAAACTGAGCAACCACATAGCACCTCTACTAAGTACATTAAGAATAAGGACTACTACAACTGAGCCATTCACAACAACAATCATTACTATCTCTAATGTAGGAATGGAATTGGTTATGACTGAAGCTGACCAGCCCTCAACTACATTAGAAGCATGGACCATAACAATAATCACAACCACACAATCTCCAGAGAAAGAAGAAATCATGAAAGCCCTGTAGGCTGTCCAAGCCATACAAGAAAAGGTTCTGGAACACAGAGCCAAGACAGATAAAATGTTGTGCAAGTCTCAAAAGGAAGCAATGATCCAAAAGTTCATCAAGTAGCACAAACTACTAATCAAGAGGACATCCAAAGCTGCAAGGCTAAGGCTCATTCCATCAAGAACAACCATAAGATATAGGAAAATATAGGCGACTCAAGGATAAAAATTAGAATAGTTGATGGCATGATAGAGGCAAAAGTCTATCAGTTGGTCCAAATTCAGAAAATGGAGGCCAACAAGAAGAAGAGGCCCACTGAACCCTACATACTATTAAGTGGAGTTCTAGAGATCAAAGACTCAACCCTCAAGACAAGATGGCACAGATTGGCATAACTGTAACATGTCGAATTTATGCACACTCCTGAGCTGGAGGCTTAGCTGAAGAGATTGGTAGATAAACATGTCAGGGCAGCGACCTTGAAGATTTATGATTACCTCTCAAGGCCAACAGTCGACAGAGCATAACCATAAGGAGATGATGATGGTGGTGGTGGTGAATTCCCACAGCTAATAGGCCGTGATGAGGTAGTTGAAGAAGGGATTCAGGAGCAATCAACAGTAGAACAATCTGTTGCAGAAGAGCCAACAGTAGAGTCACATGTAGTCGATTCCCCAATAGCAGAGCCTACCCCATCAGAATCAGCCGTATCGAAAGAAATAACAACAAAGGAATCACCAATAAAGGAGGGCACTCCAACAGCATCATCAATTAGGGTTACAACAGAGGCTACCATAGAAGAAACTACTATAGACTATCAACAGACTACTAAGCAAGAAAAGTTCACCCAAGTTACCACACTTGACCTCACTCTTACACAGATAGGGGAAGTGGTCATTGTGGAGGACGAATCAGTAGAAACAACCTCATTATGAAGCAGATTGGTCCAAACAACACTTTCAAAGGTGTCACCCTTGAAGAAATCAACGAACACCTAATGAGTGACACTCCCTCTAGCCAGGAAAATGTGCAACGTCAAGATACATTCTCATTGAACCTGGAGTTTTAATCACTCTCTTTATTTGAAATGGTACATCCGTAGGCTTCCCCCAAGGCCTACTTTACAGTGGTACATCTGACATTTAGATGACATGCCACACTCCATCTACACATCAACAGTCATCTCCATCAAAGAGTACTATGGAATATAGAATCAGACAACTGGATCAAGAAATCTACAGTATGCATTAATGGACAAAGGACACATTCAAGGAACTTCTCAATAGACTGGAACAAGTTGTAGATGAGTTGGAAGTTGAGAAAACTGCCACGGAAAAGAGTTTTGAAGACTTCCATGCATCTCTCTCCAATATGGGTGAAGGTCTTACAGATCAAATACAAAGGACTAATGCCCTAACTTCAACAGTACAGGTTCATCTCCTTAAATCTGAAGACGCTAAGGGGATAACACTCACCAGAGCTGCACAAACTACAAGCATTCTTGAAGACCACCCAACAGCAAATTAAGGAGCATATTCACAACGACACAAGGTTTGGCTTATTGGAAAACAACTTCAACTTAAAACTAGGAAAGCCACAGTTGCTCAACAGACTATAAATTCTGAAATAAAAGCCCATAGAACTATAATCGAAGCCCTTACAGCTACAATCAATTCTAACAAAAAGGGGAGAAAGCAGTAGAGAAAGGAAAAGAGGCAACAAGGCCTACTTGGAATAAGGCTGCATAGAAGACAGCCAGGGACAAGGCAAACGTGCTCAAAAGAAAGTCAACAGTAGCAGTAGAAGGAGAAAGGTTGTAAAGCTACAGAGGCCTCAAGAGGAGAGGTCATCAAGTTAAAGATATCAGGAGGAGAGGCCATCAGGGCATAGATCTCAAGGGGAATAGCCCCACTGGAAGAAGAGGAAGCATCACAGAACATCTAAGGATCAACCTCATAAGCAAAGCAAAGGCAGTGAACATCATAAGTACAAGGTATACACCCTTTGCTGTATATTAGTCTAAGAAATTAGATTAAGTTTTTTTTATCAAACAATGTAATTTAGAGAGTTAGCTTGTTGTTTTATTTATGATTTTTATTATCATCAATTTAGGAAGAGATTGATAGGAATATAAAAATTGATGAACCAAACTTAAAAGTATTAGCCATGATGTTTATAGTGTACTTAGGGTGGAAATTAGGTAGGTATTTGCAATCTATGCCAGATGCTGGAGAGCAAACGATCACAGATGAAGAGCATTGTATGGGCCACCAGATGCTGACTACTATAGAGAATTTCGGCTAAGTTATTCAGACATGCATAGGCAACAAAAGACTTGGAAATGCTTCAGGATCTGGGATTGATCTTGCAAACAAGGGTCAGCACAACAATGCATAGATTGCATCAGATCGGGGGAGATTACAATAGTGACTGGATACAGACGAGGTCTCAATGATACAAGAGTTGCAATAGACTAGAGTATAATAGAGATGGTTGCTAAGGTTGGGGCAAAAGTTTGAGGATCAATCAAGTCAAAGATTTGAGGTTTAGAGTGACAGTAGGATCTAAAAATATGAGCAGTTAACATCAATGAAGGTTCACATGTGATAAGCTGTCATCATCAGGTCAAGTACATAAGTCACGATTTCATTTCCTCAGCCAATAAAAGGGGATCAAAGAGCTCAAAGAACAGTGAAGAGGAGAGTGCTGTTGAAAAAGAGATTGAACGTACAATTGTACAAAAACAATGCAAGTTCAAAATTATTCAAGTGAGATAAATTTAAGAACAGGAAGAAGAGGGTTCACTAGTTGGCACTGAAGAATAGAAACTACAGTAGACTCCGGTGAAGGATCTGTGCAAGGATCTAGGTTCTTCGTTTTTGACAAGTTAGCTAACTTGTAAAAGGGGTTATCTTGTAAGAAAAAAATAAGAAGATAGTGAACTTACCTCTTGGATTAATTACACTGGTCATCAATGAAAGATTGGATTAAGCTCTCGTTTATCACTTGATAACGAGTGTCTGAACTAGTGTAAATCATGTGTTCTTTATTTACTTTTCATTTTATGAGCTATTAGAACTGTTAAGAATCAATCACCACAGCAAATAAAGATAAACTCTCAAAGTTTAAGTCTCTACTACAGGTCACCTCATTAGTCTGCAAAGAACATCAGTGTATTGAAATTCATTATTCCGTTACATTACACTAATAAATTTTAAAACAATCTATTCACTCCCCTCTAGGTTGTATCTGTGGATCTTATACCTGTTTTTCACTCAAGGAGCAAGCATATTGAGGTTAGATATCATTTTCTTTGGGATCATGAGGAAATAGGTCACATTAAATTACAACATATTTATATAGAAAAAACTAATTGTAGATATTTTTACAAAGCTCTTGATGAGAGCAAATTTATCCAATTTAGGGATGAATTGGGTATGATTGATTTTAATGTATAAGGCCAAAATGCTCTGCTCTGCTCTACTGCATAGTGAGATACGAACTACCATTCAAACCCTTTACTGCATTTTTTAGAAAGAAACAAACATAATAGTTTTCCGTGTCTAAACTTTTGTGACGGTTAGAAAAGTGATTGTTTTCATAGAAAGATTGGCAATTGTTATTTCATAAAATTAACAAAAGATAATTTTTGTTTTCTATAATACCCAAGCGCTTTGA
>LIEC01011298.1:0-50210 GCA_001925005.1 Drosera capensis
CATTTTCAATCAATCCAATCAGTTCCTAACTCTTAGTTTTTCTTTGTAAGCAGAAACATTCAGGCTCTATGTCAACTACGGACAGACTATCCTGCTTCGAGTCATCAACGCAGCCATGAACAACATCCTGTTTTTCTCAGTCGCAAATCATCAAATGATTGTAGTTATGCCACTTATCTGAAACCTTTACGAAGGGAATATATCTCTATAAGCCCTGGTCAAACATTTGATGTTCTCATCTTCGCTGACCAGCCCCCAGGGCGCTACTACATGGCTGCTAGAGCTTATTCCAGAACCAAGGGTGTCACCTTTGATAACACGACTTCAACTGCTATTTTGGAGTACAAGTATGCCGAATACAATAGCTCAATAGCACCTGTGTTGCCAACTCTCCTCTTCTATAACTCAACCAGCAGCGCTCTTGACTTTATCCGCGGGAAAGACATTTTAAAGCATATTTGTCTTTATAACTTTTTGTAAATACTGGTTTTTAAGGAAGTTGTGATAATTCAGATTGCTAACATGCTTTCTCTTTCCATACTCCCATTTTGGTTCATCGGGCTTCGTAGCCCTCTTGGTTACGGCCGTCAAGTTGATGTCCCCTTGAACATCACAACTCATATGCTCTCCATGGTCTCCGTCAATACATTGCCATGTTCGCCTAACAGGACTTGTGCGGGGCTTAATGGGACAAGACTGGCAGCCAGCATGAGCAACATAAGTTTCGTTCTACCACACATCGACATTCTAGAAGCCTACTACTATGGCATCCGTGATGTGTATGGTGACCGCTTCCCTAATTTCCCTCCCCTTCTATTCGACTTTACAGCCAAATATCAACCCCTGGTACTTGAAATACCTAACAGAAGCACTCAGGTTAAGATCTTAGAGTACGATGAGGAGGTGGATATCGTCCTGCAAGGGACAAGTTTAGTAGCTCCAACAGACCATCCAATGCATCTGCATGGCCAGAGCTTCTATGTCGTTGGATACGGGCTTGGAAACTTTGACCCTGATATCCTCCCTTACAGAATACAGTCATGGTGCCCAGAGACGGCTGGGCTGCTGTAAGGTTCAGAGCACACAATCCTGGTAAGAGCAACTGCTCGAAACAATATAGACCAAGAGTCTCAAGAAGAGCTATTGTGAATCACATTTTAGATTACTTTCACAATTAAAGAATTAAATTATTTGATTATTACAAATTTAAGATCGATTACTATGATATCTTGCAGGAGTTTGGTTCATGCATTGTCACTTGGAGAGGCATCTAACATGCGGCATGGAGACCGTTTTTATCGTGAAGGACGGAGAAAGCCGACAAGCTTGAATGCTTCCTCCACCTCTAGATATGCCACGCTGTTGAGTCCAGCAGACTAGTTACCATGCAAACGTAGTTAGGATTATCTTATTGAATCAAAAGGCTTATCAGGGAAGAAAAGGAAGAGTAGAGGAAATGGTGAAATGCTCATACGGCTATTATATACACCTTCGGAAAGCATCAATCATGACTTGAAAAGCGTAAGACAGATTTCTTTTAGTGTCTTACAGGTACAGCAAACGCCAAGCAAGCCACATATGACTATCATCAAGAAGCAACAAAAGTTACAAAACATAATCTTATTCCTGTGCTTACTTTCGGGACGGGATATCGAACGCAAACCACCAGATTCCAATGTCCCTTCTTATCTGAATACTGCAACATACTACATACAAGGAAAGAAATTTGATTAGAATCAGTTCTAATGATGACAACATATTAAAACAGAACCACACAAATACACAAAGACCTGTACTCCATTTCATGGTTTTCAATGTTTTTGGGGTTCGGATTGTCCCACAATATTGAAACCACTTCCTTAATCAGAAAGCTTTTCATATCAATGATACAAGGGAGTCTAGAGCTCTACGTTCAAATAACATACATGTATGAACTAAACTTATATTTTTAACCCAAAACCATAACACAGTAGGTTATACACTGTGCGCAAATACCTACTAACTATCACTTCTCATCTTCATGAAAAAAACCATCAACTCATATATATTCTGAACATCCATCTTGGAGGATGCCAGCAACGCAGTCCTCGAGATCGCTCGAATCGAAATCCTTGAAGTGCATTAGCAACCTTATATCGACCCTTTTCCTTGACCGATCACTTTCTGTTTAAATTTTAAATAAAATTTTGAAAGTAGGACGAGTTTTCGTGTTTCTACCTTGTCAATAACCCCATAACCGGGCAGACCCGAGTTGTCCGACCCAAATCCACGGCAAAGCGGTGCAAGAAAAGAAAAAATATTAACTTCCTTTCCAACAAAATTGGAACACTTTTAAAATTTAGACAAAGTTATCATATCAAAAATTATAACTTTATCATATTAATATATCTCATTATTATTATTTTCCAAACGATAATTTAGTTTTTATATCAAAAATCAACACCCATGAATCATCATGTCTGGTCATTACAATTTTGTTGAGAAGGAGCGAGTAATACCTTATTCGGCCGCTGGCAGAGTGGTGGCTCGCAGGTTCACGGCTCTATTGCGATAGAGGCGGAGGGAGGGAGGAGTTGATGAAAGGGAAACAAGAGTGGTCGATGGTAATTTGAAATGGAAAGGGTATGAAATTGCATCACATATTTTCTGCCTATATGTCAAATGTCAATACAGCCCATCTTATCATGTTTTAAAGTTAAAACGATAATAACCCAGTTAATTCTGTTTTAGTAGAGATGGACAAAGTTGAAATATATATAATCTTGTCAATTCAGTTGTATAAAAAGATTGCTTTCCTATGATTTTTAGAATGATCCGAGAGAAAGATGATTTACTAGTGGTAAATCGTTATCAACTCCTTGTATATAGTGATCTAAGATTGGACTCTGGTTTTAAATTTTTGTTGCTTTGCTTTTAGAGGCTGAATGCGCAGTATTGAAGTAGAGGAAATTTAATTTCTCTTGGGATGTTTTATTTGGCAACCATCAGTTTATTCATAGAATCAACAAAACATAAACTCAGGTGATTACATTTCAACTCTCTTGAAAAGCATTCAAGCATGCCTTAATCAGAACTGGTGTGAATAAATACTAATTCACGCGAATTGCAATCTCTTCATAAACAACCGACAACCCCGAAAAACAAGTTTACATACATATGTTATACATATCATGGAATGATATTTTCTTCCTTATGCAGTTTTCTATCCTTATTAGAAATCAATAATCTCACGAGATGATTTAGTACACAAATTTATATGATCCGACGAGGCAGATCAGTTTTTTAATTGTAAGGGAGGCCAAGCTCCTTGAAGACCTCAGGGCACTCAGGAAGAGGCTTGTTGATCATGAACCCGAGAGGATTTGCATTGCGAGTGGGGTCCACCACGCCGTTGTTGGATGTAAGAGGAATCTTGGCGGCCATCCTGGTGTAAGGGTCAGTTGGGATCTCGGAGCAGTCTTTTTTGGGGCTCTCCAGAAGCAAAATCTCGCAGATATCATCTTCATAGTCCCCATCAACGGCAATGCTGTAACGTCCTTGGCTGTCAGTCACGGCATCAACGGTGTAGGTTAGGTCCCCTCCGGTGATGTTCCTGCATTCCAAGCGAACCTTGGCTCCTGCAATGCAATTGCGATATTTATAATAGATTCATTGATGGCTACAGAAATAAAACATTTATGTATAAATAGTTGTATCGAAGAAGTACAAACCTTCGAGGAACTCTGTGAGCCTAGTGACAAACTCAGCGCGGCAGGTGTCACAATAGACCTGCCCCTCAACAAAGAAACGATCATCATGGCACTGGGAGAAACTGATGAGGGAGAGGAAGTAGACAAGGGAGGCGATCATCACAAGGGTGGTTTGAGATTTGGCCATCTTGTGTTGCTTTGATCTTGAAAAGAATATTGCTCTTTTGATTCAAGACTCAAAGGATGGAGTGCAATGTAATGAGGGATCAAGTGGTTGGATTTTATAGATGATGGGAAAAAATTGCTTCCTGTTATTTTTACCAGATTTGTTTATTTTTAGCAGATTAATTAGGGAAAGGTGATTTGTGGTGTAACATTATTTTTAGGAGAAAATTGTACAGATCAATTCATCTGGTTGATGCATTTGTAATTGAGGATGCAAAGCAGACATACCTCTAATTAGATTTTTGTTAATGCTTCTAATTTTCCAGGTGTTACCTGGAAGTCCTGTAAACACGTCAGATGAAAAATATTTTACCATCAATATTGGTGCAGTGTCATGGACAACAGTGATGTTTTGCAGTATGTTACTCGGGTCTCATATGCGGAACGCCACTAGTATTGGAGACACAAGGTAGATTAGAACATCCTATATATCGTATAGATTGCAAACAGTTTGCTAGCAGCTATTTTCTTCCTCAGTTTAAACGCTGCCCAAATAAGCATAAATTTAGACCCAGGATGAAGAACCGAACATATGCAAATAGCTAAATAGAACTTATGGAAGACACAACTTTGATTCATTAATATAAGTGAAATGTTACAGAGTCGGGAGAACACAGTTTACATTTGCAAAGCCGAAATGATCAATTTTGCAATATCGGCCTAAGAACAGTTGGGCCGCTATCTTCAATAAGATACATAACCCTGTCAAGATTCTGGGTTCACTCCATCAGTGACGGAGTACATTGCTACAACAATAAGATCATATCTAGGGCAATACAGTGTCTTTCGTGACAGTCCTAGGAACTTTCATTCTAGGATTCTGCTCCAGAAATGGCGGTGATCTGTCGAAAACAACTGAAGCAGCCCTAATCAGTATACCCGCCGTTAGGCCCCATATCAAATACTTAGTTCCACTTGTTTCATAGTCGAAGTAATGAACAAGGTACTTGTATCCCATCCATTCTCTTTCCTCCACTCTGCGGTTTTCATCCTGAGGGAAATAATACTACTTCATTCAGACAATAACAAGAGAATAAAAAGAAGTACAAAACCAGCATCGGACAATGAACTTGAGAAACCTTGATAAAGACGTCCAAGGGTGCATCAAACACTGCATCAACTTCTTCAGCATTTGGAACTGGCGTAAATGCATCCTTATTGGACAGAATACCAATAACAGGAACCACCTTCAGGAGATGCTGCAAAAGATAACCAAGTGATAAGAAATTCTACAGCGTACAGGTAGCATCCAGCGGGCCAAACCTGAAGTGGTCTTTTAATATCTTTCATGATGCAAACTTCATCTTAGTCAAGGGGCTGGACAAAGCGGTTGCCACAGGCTTCAGGAGACTCAAACTCCAATATTTAAGGAGAAATGTTCGTCTCTTAGGTTAAGCAGTGAGCATGATTGACAATGCTTCCACAGTGCACGTAATATTAGAACCCCAAGTAACAACATCAGCATGTACACAAGAAACAGATGAAGTTTCCATATGTGTTCCAGAACAAGATCCCTTGCCCATTAGACAACCTATTTATATTGCGACAATCAAAGAGTTCTATTATAGAACCATCTAGATAACAAAAATGCACGCAAAATAAAAGTTAAGCATTCCAGCGCATTTCTTATTCTCAAGTATGGAACCATGCAGGAAATAGATATCAACATCTAAAGCAGCAGGAGTGAAACTAAATTGAGGGCTTATCCTAATAAACAGAAAACTTGATCTCTAAAACGAATAGAACCACACGCTACATCAATCTACAGGAAAGATCAACATCAGCAACTTATTCAAACCTTGGACAAATATGGTTCGAGAACTGTGACAACATTGACAAGTGATGGATCCAATCCAATCTCCTCATTCGCCTCCCTCGTGGCAGTTTCAGCATCATCCTTATCACCTTCCTCCTTCTTCCCACCAGGCAGTGCCACTTCCCCTGCAACAAATCAAGAATAAACAATGCCATTGCAGAAACATAAGATTTACACCTAAAACCAGTTAATTTTACATTATCTGGTTAAAAGATTTGGAAGCCATTCTGAACTCCTGACATGGGTTTTTCACACTCATTATCAACCCAAAGAGACGACAACCAACCACAATACGCACCCGAATCCACTAAAAACATAAGACAACAATTCTCCATCAATATCAAAAGCAAAGCGATACAACAACTGCAAACCAAGCTTTTATCTCATTACATGGTGCTGGCCACACCGAAACAACGTCACCATTCCCCTCTTTCTTGAGTAATGTCCTTCTGTAACATCCTGATACGCCATAACATGTGTTAGGGTTTCCTCAAGCTCCTCAAAAGTCCTCCCCATCTCTTGATTGAATCCCAATACAACATTCACATCTCATCAAAATCAAAGCTTTAACCCATTATCTCAAACATACTATCATCTCAATTCCATCAATGTCAATCAACTCTAAATCCCAAAACCTACATCAAATCCAACCATCCCAACACAATCCAAATCAACAACACAAGACAAACAAAAACAGCCAAACAACCCAAACCAATCACGAACCCGAATGAGTCGACAGCTTTGACGATCTCTTCGTCAGAATAACCCTAAGATCACCATCATCCCCTTCAAACAAACACACAAGAACAGCAGCCCTTTTGCTCTCCAAACCCTGATCTTTCCTCACATTCTCATTTCCCTCAACTGGGCTCACAGATTCAGGGAAACCCACTTGAGTAATCACCTTATTGGCACGAAATTCAATCTCATCATCCTCTTCTGGTGGTGGATTGTAGAGTCGGAGCTGATGGGCAAGTGCTAATAGTCTCTGTGAACAAGGTGGAGTTGAATTTGATGATGAAGAATCCATCAATGGGGTTTTTGATTGTGGGATTGTAAAGGGTTTGGAGGGCATTTTGAATGGGGTTTTGATTCTCAAGATTGAGGATCTGAGAAAGAGCATTTGAGGCGCAATTGGGTCATGGCAGAATTGATGCTTTTTGGCATGATTGGATTCTCGCAAGAATTAGATTCTGATAGAGAATTTTGGGGGGTTTTGATGAATCATTTAGTCGATTTGATCATTGTTGGATTTCGGATAATAGGTTTGGTAAAACTTAATTGCCGCTTCTCATAATTGATTTTTTAGGTATTCCTAAAGTAGTGTTAACTATTTGCATCCAATCTTGATGTCCTAGATGTGAATAGTGTCTATGTATGAGTTCAATTATTTTTGCAAAGTGATGATGTAACTAATCCTATTAAAAGACTTGGTTACGTAGATGTGAATAGTTTTATCTATGAGTTCAATTATTTTTGCATAGTGATGATGTAACTAATCCTGTTAAAAGACTTGGTTATGTAAATGTGAATAGTTTTATCTATGAGTTCAATTATTTTTGCATAGTGATGATGTAACTAATCCAATTAAAAGACTTCGTTATGATAATAAGTAGAAACATGAGATTCACTGTTAAAATTAATTGATAATAAAAAAAATCCATTATCTATTTATATTGTTGTAAATTTTATTCAAATTTTAATATGAGTTTAATATCTCTAACATCATCGAATACAATTTCTTGACGTCGATTGAAGCATAGGCTTCAGCTTATCGAAAATTCAACAATACGAACACAAAAATTAAAATTGTATTCGATGAGATTTACTGTTAAAATTAATTGATAATAGAAAAAAAATCCATTATCTATTTATATTGTTGTAAATTTTATCCAAATTTTAATATGAGTTTAATATCTCTAACATCATCAAATACAGTTTCTTGATGTCGATTGAAGCATAGGCCTCAGCTTACCGAAAATTCACCAATACGAACACAAAAATCTCATTACACATGCACGCAGGGACACACATGAAAATACTTGGTACACAAATTCACCAATACGAACACAAAAATCTCATTACACATGCACGCAGGGACACACATGAAAATACTTGGTACACAAATTCACCAATACGAACACAAAAATCTCATTACACATGCACGCAGGGACACACATGAAAATACTTGGTACACAAATTCACCAATACGAACACAAAAATCTCATTACACATGCACGCAGGGACACACATGAAAATACTTGGTACACAATAACTGAACGCTTAACTGTAAGCGTATACTTATAAAACTTAAGATATCACTTCGATAGCATCATCATCTTTGCAGCATGATCAGCATTATTCATATACTACTTCACAAGCCAATACTGCTCAGAGTCACCGGCTCACGGCTGAGATTGATTAGACTAAGAAGGATTATCCCGAATGCTGCACTGCACTTCGGAACCAGCAACTAGTTGGACTTCATCCCCCTATTGAACTCTCCATGCTGATGACCACTTGTCTGGAACCAAGACTGTAAGCAAAATACTACCATGTTTTGGCCTTATCAATTATAATCATGCAACAGGTCCGGCAAATATCACAATGAAGATTTGTCCACTGGAAATGAATTGGCATTCTTAAGCACATGACATACCAGTCGACCAATAACACAATTATTTAGGATCGTAATGACCCCCTGATCATAATGGTAAGCAATGCCACCTTTATCAATCTATATAGTTTTGATTTATCTTATAAAGTGATACTCCCTCCGTCTCATAAAGAATACAACATCTACGTATTTTATATTATTTTTATACGTATGGATATAAATTTCGTTTTTATATTAAATCACGTCTAATCGTCTCGTAATATATATTATGTTGAAATATATAATTTATATAGCCATTGATGTTTGATGACAAATTTATAAAAAATCTATGTTTGATCGTTACTGCACGTATGTCAAACTTTACATCGATATCTATATCCGGTCAAAATATTATATTCTTTGTAAAACGGAAGAAATATAATTTTGATGTTATTTAGTCTCAAGAAATAACCAAAGTATAACTTCTTCGAGGAATGAAAGAAAAACCAATGACAAGGAATAATCCTGATATAAATTGATGTCACAATCCTAAAACCATCATAATAGAACTAATAATGAAATAAGAGGTGAAGTTTTGGGAGGAGTTGAAATTTGAAGAGAATCCCATTACAGAGCCATGACGAAAAGAAGCGGTAGAGAACACAGGCAACAGACAGTCATATAATTACCTTAAGAGATTCAGTACACCCACACATACGAAATATGGGCTATGCTAGGCAAGTCTGGGCCTATGTCCCTTTTGCATCGTTTTTTTCAAATCTGGAGCAGAACAGTTTCACTGGTAAGACCTTCAGCTCAGGGCAAGAATAGATACTCAATTCCACAAGGGAGATGAGGTTTTGAATGGGAATCCAATATTGTTTTCTTAAAACATTTGATAGATTCTTTATTTATAAAATTTTTATTTATGATTTATTGCATCAAAATCACGATTTCAATCTCTACATCTTTATTTTTTATAATAATTTTTTTATCTCATCAAAATCTCTCCTCCAATTCTCAACTCCGATACCACACCACCCCCCTCCCATTTCTCCTCCTCCAACCCTTTCCCCTCCTCACCAAAACATCACCAAATTTCACGATAACGAATGACGCAAACACATAATCCAGATCCAAATCCTCAAACTCTTCAAGATCGAGATATAGGAAACACTCAACCAGCAATGCTTTGACGAAGTTCTTGCTATGGTCCATCGACGCAGGTGATTAGGGTTTTGAGATGACTTGGGGATTTCTGGAATTGATGAGAAATGGAGTTGAAAGAAAGAATTGGTGATGGTGTGAGCAGAGGCGAGTTGTGGAAGGAAAGAAGGGTACGGATGAGCGGGAGTGCATTTTTTTCGCGTCCGATCGGCGAAAGGAGAAATCGTTTTTGCGGGAGGGGAGTTTAATTTTATTAAAAAAATCATTTTTTTTATAAAATAAGTTTCAAATAATAAAAATAGAACTCGTTTTACATAAATCATCTTCGAAGGAAATAATATCTGATGATGTGAATTTTTATTATTTGAAATTCATTTTTTTGAAAAAAAGATTTCTTTTTCAACACAAAAAAATAAACATTAAAAAACAATGGTGGATTAGTGATAGAGGAGAACAGTGCAACTTGCGTATAAAAAATAGTTTTATTTTTTGCCGTGCTGAACAGTAAATCAGTAAGTGTAGGTAAGAATCATTATGGATAATAGGTATTCGTTTTGTATTAATCAAAATATTTTGACTCAAAATAAGAATTTATACGAGTGTTGAATTTGTTGGGATTTTGATGAAGAACGAATATTTTTTTGATAATAGTGAGATATACTGTAAGAGTTAGTAAGTATACTGTAATAGATAAGATTAATTTGATATTTTTTTATATTAAAAGATTATAAAAAATAAAAACATTTATTTATTTTGAGATTTCAATTAATTTAAAATGGATGGAGTAATATGTAAAGATTCTATTATAGTTTCAATTTTTTTCTTTTCGTTATCCAAACTATATATTTTATCCAATTTATATAATCTAATGAAAGTGTTTTGATTATAACAAATAAAGATTCTGTAAAATGAAAAAAGTTGAGCGATTATATGATAAAAAAATTGAAAATATATTTAAAAAAATGTTGGAATTAGAGCATTTGCATTGAATTATGATAAATAGAGATTATGTAAAATGGAAAAAGTATAGGGATGATATAATAAAAAGTTAAAATTATTTTAAAAAAATATGTTGAAATTTGTTAAATTATAAAAGTTATAGTGTGAGTGAAAGAAATTCTATAAAATTATTATGTTATTATAATATTTTCTATTTTTATATATTAATTTAGTATATCATATATAATAATGTGAAAAACAAAGATAAAAAAATGAATATTATTTATAACATCCGAGAGATGGAGTTTGGTGAGAAAGCGAAGCAACCCCACTTTTGGTAGGGCCTCTATCTTATCGCATTCATATATGATCAAATTCTTGCAGGGAGGTGAAGCTCCGAAGCCGGACCCCATTTATTGTTTTTAAAACTAGATGAACATTTGTTAATGCGTTTTGGTTTTAAAATAGAAAGAAAATTTTAAAGCAAATGAGACCTACGATTTTATAAAAATAAAGAAAAGTAGGAGAAGAATTACAAGATTTTGAGAAATACAAAAAAGCAACAAAGTTTGAGAATTCTCGAGAAAAAACAACACGTGAAAGCAAACGGAAAGGACTCTGAAATGCAATGGGATGCACCTTATAAATTAGAAAACGCATAAGAGGAACAAATGTAAAAGGAAGTAGAGCCAACCAGAGCCATCAAGGTTAGATAATTTATGATAAACACGAGTATAATAACATTCACGAAAAAATTATCCAAGTATAATAATATTTAATAGTTATTCTAAATAATATATTATTATTTTTTAGGTAAGTGTGAGCTGTGAATGCTAAAAAATTAATGAGTGGATAGATAAATTCTCTTCTAATAATATTTACATGGATAGTGAAAATACTTGTCAGTTGTTCATGGACATAATCCTAAGAACAGGATAAACCATGTAAATCTCAGTGTCGTGGTGCCAATTTTATATTCTGTCATTTGTCTCAATTATTTTTTTAACGTTACTTGTACCAAATTCTGGGAGGATCCGCCTATTCCCAACACAATCATAGAATGGTTGTTATTCGCAAACCTCAAGTCTATAATAACTGTTCTGCCAACGACATAAGCTCGAAAAACTAGCTAATATAATAACTGTTCGCAATCAGGGAGTTAATACTGATGTGCTTTATGGATAATTGTACTTTCTCTATTATTTCTTTCACAGCTTGAAATTTAACGTTTATATGCTTTACTTTGTTCAAACTGCTGTTGTTTTAGTATAAAGGATTGGTGATCTGTTATCACATAATAGCCTGAGTGGCTTTTTAATTCTATCTACTATGCGCAGTCCAATAACAAAATTTTGCAGCCATAATCCTTGATTGGATGTCTCGTAACATGCTATAAATTCTGCTTCCATGGTGGAAGTAGCTGTAAGAGATTGTTTGATGCTTTTCCAAGAGATAGCTCCTCCAACAAGAATGTAGATATAGCATGATGTAGATTTCAGACTATCCTGACACCTAGCAAAATCGGAGTTGTTATACCTAATGATCTCAAGGTGATCCGACCTCCGATATGTGAGTATGTAATCTTTTGTTCTTTGTAAGTATCGCATAACCCTTTTGGCTGCTTTCCAATGGTCTATTCTCGGATTGCTGAGATATCTATCTAGTATCCCAACTATGTATGCTAGATCAGATCGTGTGCAAACCTGAGCATACATTAGACTCCCTATAGCCGAAGCATAAGGTGTCTTCTCCATTTCCTTGGTTTCAAAACCATTCTTTGGGTATTGATTGAGACTAAATTTGTCTCCCTTAGCAATAGTGGTATCACCTAGTTTACAATCCTGCATGTCATGTCTCTTAAGAAGTTTATCGATATATCCCTTTTGTGAGAGTTCGAGAACACCTTTGAGGCGATCTCGATGTATCTGAATTCCTAATACAAAAGAGGCGTCACCAAAATATTTCATTTCAAATTTATTTGAAAAAGATCTCTTAATTTCGTGTAATAAGCCCATATCGTTGCTGACAAGCAGTCTGTCATCGACATACATAAGCAGAAAAATATGCTTATTTCCACTGAACTTGTGGTATATACAGTCATCAACTATATTTAGTTCAAAACCAAAGGATGTAATGATATTATGAAACTTGTGATACCACTGACGGAAAACTTGCTTTGTGCCCATAGATGAATTTTTTAAATTTGCAAACCATTTTATTTGGATCTTCCGAAACAAAGTTTTCTAGTTGCTGCATATAAATTGTTTCTTCAATGTCACCATTAAGAAATGTTGTTTTAACATCCATCTGATGAACCTCAAGATCAAAATATGCCACTAGTGTCATTTGAGTCTTTTGACGAAACCGGAGAGAAGGTCTCTTTAAAGTTAATGCCTACTTTTTTAGTGTAGCTCTTAGCAACAAGACGAGCTTCAAAGCTCATGATATTGCCCTCTGAATCTCTCTTGGTTTTAAATATCTATTTGTAACCAATAGGTTTAACACCTTTGGGCAATGGGACAAGCTCCCAAACGTCATTATCACTCATGGACTTAATCTCATCGTTCATGGAATCAATCCACTTTTGAGATTTAGAACTTTCCATGGCCTGGAGGAAGTTGATTATATCATCTTCCACAAATCCAAAGTCTGTTTCTTGTTCCTGAAAAAGATAATAATATTTTTCACCATTTTCAAGTTTACCTCATGTTCTTGGAGAAATACAATGTAGTCATCCGAAATTACATTTCTCGTTTCTCTAGTGGATCTCCTTAATGAGACTTCATGTTCTTGAGATTGTTGAGTTTGATCTTTATTAACAGTATCAGGAAATTGATTAGAGAGATTATCAAAATTGTCTTGAATTAGAGTTGTTTCGTGATCCTTGTCAGGAATGATAATACCTAGATCATGATCAACAACAACTGAGGAAAGAGACACATGCTCTTCCTCAAAGACAAAATCTCTAACTTTATCTCCCCACCCCCAAACTCAACATCCTCAAAGAACCGGGCATTGTCTCTCTCAAAAATAATTTTTGAAATGGGATCATAGAACTTATATCCCCTAGACATTTCAAAGTACCCAACAAAATAGCTACTAATTATTTTAGAGTCCAATTTCTTTTCATTCCTTGCCTCAGCTGGACAACCAAAAATATGCAAGTGCTTTATACTGGGCTTTTTCCCAGTCTATAGTTCATATGGGGTTTTAATTATAGTTTTAGTTGAAACTCTATTAAGTATATATGCTGCAGTTTTCAATGTCTCTCCCCAAAGTGAGTCTGATAAGGTAGTATGAAAAATCATACTTTTCGCCATGTCCTTTAATTTTCGGTTTCGTTTCTCAACTATACCATTCATGCTAGGATTACCTGACATAATATATTGAGGAACGATCCCACACTCGTCTAGAAATTTTGCTCTAGACGTTGTTCACCTGAACCATCATATCTACCATAATATTCACCACTACGATTAGATCTAACGGTGTTAATCATTTTGCCTAATTGATTTTCAACTTTGGTCTTATGTGATTTGAACACGTCTATTGACTAGGATTTCTCATGATGAGATCTAGATACCCATAACGAGAGTAATCGTCTATGAATGTGATAAAGTATTGTTGACCATTTCTATAGGGTGTAGGAAATAACCCATAAATATCCGTAGGTATCAATTCTAAGACATATGAAGCTTTCTCGATACCTAATCTAATCTTGTATATATGACCCAAACGCTTATACTAGAGTGATAAGAAATTCTTATTGGTTAATTTTCTTTTAGTATCACGAGAACTTACATGCAAGGTTTTATTATGTGAGATAATTGTATCAAGCAAATATATGTTATCATATCCGGATAAAAGACCGAAACCAATAAGATTTGAACCTTAAAAATATTAAATTTATTGTTTCCAAATGAATAAGAATAACCAAATTTGTCCAATGCGAAAACTGAAAAAAAAAATATTCCGTGTAAATAATGATACAACAAATGTCTCTTTCAAATCCAAATAAAATCCAGTCTTTAATAATAACCTTAATGTTTCAATAGCCTCAATTTCAATCTGCTTGCCATCACCCACATAGATGTATCTTTCAACATCACTCGGTTTTTGGCAGCTCAGGCAATCCTGCATAGGGACATTTATATGAGTAGTAGCATCAGAATTTATCCATCAAGTGTCTTTGGGTACCGAAATTAAATTAACATCGGAACAAACAAGAGCAAGAGACATACCATTTTTCGTACGCCAAGCATGATATTGTGTGTAGTCTCTCTTCTTGTGATTAGTTCCCTTACCAAAGAGGCAACCAAATTCCGTAGTTTCAACTTTATTTTCCTTATTTTGCTTTTTTTTTTGTGGTCTTGAGACCGTAGCTTCCTTAGTTTTTCTTTTCATGTTGTCCTTAGAGGCTGATGCCAAATGAGCACTTTCTGTCTTATCTTGTTTTATTCTCTCTTCCTCTTGCACACAATGTGAAATGAGCTCATTAAGAGTCCATTTCTCCTTTATGCAATTGTAACTGATTTTAAACTGATTGAATTGTACAGGAATAGAGATCAAAACTAAATACACAAGTAATTTGTCAGGTAATACCAGCTTCAGTGCCTTTAGTTTTGAAGCAGTATGAGACATTTCCAAAATATACTCCCCTTTGTTCCCTTTGTCTTTATATCTTATAGAAAAAAGATTACTCAAAAGAATACTAGTTTCTCAAGTTCGACAAGGAACGATTTGGCATTAGTCTCTTCAGAAATGGTGCCCCTGAATGACTCTGGAATTGCACGTTATCATAAGACTCATGCGATTTGAGCCTTCCCACTTCTCCATCTCCCTCTTTTCATCAGGGGTAGATGTATCCTTAAGAGCAGCAGGTCGCTCAATCCGAAATACAAGGTGTAGATCCATGCAACCGAGAACTATCATTACTTCTCTTTCCATTCCTTAAAGTTCGTGCCGTTAAGCACAGGGATACTGTTGATGTTTGTAGATATTGTAACAGCAGAAGTATTGATTAAAAAGAACAAAAGATAATATAAACAATAAGCTCATAATTATTACTTAAATATAACTTTAACTTATTCAAATAATGACAAAATCCCATCACTAGATATCTAGCACAACATTGATTTTAGTTATCTCAAAGACGATAAGAAGGAATCCACCGTGTGGGAACTTGTAGAGCAGTAGGTGACCTCGACGGACATAATGATGTACACAATAAGTACATGTTTCTTCCAGATTAGTAGCATGACCAGCACCATGAAGAAAGAGGTGATCGTTTCGGCAAACACCACAGCAATTCCATATGAATTACCGATCTTCTCAGTGGTTTTGAAAACAAGAGTGACACATACTGTCCAAAATCAAAATTTTCAAATAACCCAATATGAAAGAAGTTCTGATACCAATTGTTGGAATGAATCCTATTAAAACTGTAACATTCATATCGAATTATTTAGACGGGGATCATAGCCCTCATTTATGTGATCATATCCATATCTTTTCATAGAAATAACGCAGAACTTACCAATAAAGTCACTTGCAAGGCGGCCATTGCAGTATCGTCCTGTGGGGATGCGTTCAGGAAAATCAATTCCATAAGGGAGAAGATTGCTTTTGGAAATTGTTCTAGCGACGAACTGGTTGTTCCCTAGATCAACTGTCGAATCTCCAAACACAAACAAGGCCGGAACAGACATGGTTGTGTCCTTTTGCTCGACGAAGACATGACCGCGAGTTATGATCAAACATATAGTGAAAATAAGATTTGAATGAGCAACATGAAAACAAAATGGGGAAAGTATTCGAGTTTATCAACGTTGGATTGCTTCCAACGTATATGACTTGGAGTTCTTTTTTATGGTGCAATGTCGTCGTGGGTAGTATCTTTATTTTGGCAAAAGATATAAAACAAATGTAACTTTTAGTTGGAAGTTCTGATCATGTATGATAAGTCAAAGACTCAAAGGGCTAATAAACAGCTTTATATATATAATTGAAAATGATAAGCAAACTAACCCCCTCCATGAGTGTAGCTCTCAACCTCAGATCACTAGCCAAACTGGTCGGAAAACAAAACCAAGCAAAGCAACTTATACCCACATAATCTTTGTCGTGTTCAGAAGGTGTCGAATAACTGATGATGTGGTCGGAGAAAATGTTTTATTAATTAAGCTAACCCTTACAAAAATTTCAAAAACATAATAAAAATAGAAGGAATATGGGATAAACTTGGGTTGGTCCAAAATGAAATTCGGCTCCATATATATGCACGAAAAGATGACATTTATGGGGCTCCAGGACTCGAATTGGGCTGGACAGGCCCAACTGCGCACCACATACAAATTTAAATGCACGCTATTTTAGCGTGTGATTTTGCTTTTTTCGATCAAAAAACCATGTGAGTTTTTTTATCAAGACAAACAAGTATAGTACTAAAATAATAAAATTTATGCACATTCTTCAACAATCATGTATAACGGTAGATTTCATATATCCTCTTCGTATCACTTATTTTTTAATGTTTCAATTTTGTACGTATGTTGATATAATTTTTGACACACGTATAACGATGATTAAATATATTTTTTTTTTATAAATTTATCATAAAATATTAATTTTTGGATATTCAATCTAATACATATTGCGGGACGATCAAAATTAATTTGATATAAAAATCAGATTTATATTCATATTAATAAAATAATATAAAAAAATATATATATTATAAAATATATGGGATCGTAAGGAATATATAATACAACTAACACGTTACATTTGTATCAATTCATAAGAAAAATGAGTATAAGGGAACAGTTCGGAAATGGATCCTAGGCCGACATTGTTAGCTATGATGCAGGTAGTGGAAATTTAAGAATCTAGCACTGGCTTCGATCGAGTGCGCGATCTACATTTTCATGGACCATACAAATTTGAGAATTACATTCGCCGAATTTGACTCACGGTAGAATCGAGAATCAAAGTATAACTGGTGTGGACGTGAAAAGATAAAGTTCAGAATCATTGATAGATCTTTCACCGATTATCTATCACGACGTGCGTTTTTAATCATGATAAATCACTTGAGTGACACAAAACAAACTAATTGGTACTTCCTCCTTTTCGTATTAATTTTTTAAGATAAATTAATATAAAATACGTATATGTGTCAATAATTATGAAATGAATGAAGTATTATCATTTTTTTTATTAACTTTAATATAAAAAATATAATAATAAACTAATCTTATATGTTATAATATATTCATTAATTAATTTTTCAACAGTTACACTAAATTTCACCATCATAAAAAATATATTATTTTATAATATTTTTTATTAAAATTTATATAAATTCAATACTTATTTAAATTCTCATGTCGAATTCTCCGGTGACAATTAACATGTGAGAGGAGGAAATATAATGTATTAGGAGTATAAAAATTGATTTCCTTTTATTCGTAAAATCTACTCCTATGATTTTTACTTAAGTCTGTGTGTATATCATATGAGTTGTTTGATAAGGATGAGATAGGTACACGTGTAACGTCATGTATGCCGAGTGGTGTACGAATGCAATACATAAGTCTTTTCATATCAAATCCTAACCAGTAGATAAAAAAGACATGCTATTATTAATGCATTTATTTGGTGGGCATTTGCAAGTTGAGGAGTGGTCACGGTATACTCTCCCCATTTATATTAATCATGATATTTTTTTATTTAATTATTTTTAATAAAATTAGAATTTTTATGATAATTTTTAAATATATAATACACATATTATATCTTCTCATAAATGTTATAATAAATCTTATTATTATAAAAAAATATTATTTTTTCATCAAAATCTTAAGTCTCATATAAATTCTCGTGTCTGATCAACACGTTTCAATAAATATGGGACGAAAGGGATAGCTATTCTCACTCATTTGTTGTTTTCTTCCCCTCTTGTTTCCGTTTTTATACTACCTCCATTCCATAAACCTGATAACGGTTTGATCGAATCGATTTTTTATATATACGTTCAATATGATAGATTTTGATTAATATATTATGATTTTTGATGATGGTGGTAGATTTGATTTCAAAGGATGAAAGAAAATGAGAGAATGATACTAGAATATAGTGGGATATTATGATTGTTTTTAATATAAAATTATTTCAAAATAAGAAAATAAAGTGTTGCAAGATTTATGAGATGATTCAAAATAATAAGTGTTACAAAAATTATGAAATTAAGCGGGTTAGATAACAACGAGTTAGTAATTTTTTTCAAGTAATGTTTGAATTACAGGTATGATTTTGAGATGAAATAGAATATCATATTCAGAGTGCATGAAGTTTAGGATGAAACTACCTAATGCTTTCCACCTTACGCGTTTGATTGAAATAATCGGAATGAAATATTATAGGTTTCTATTAAATTTAATTTTTTAACAAAATAAGATAACTATGAAATTATAAATATAAAATAAAACTAATCAAAACTAAAAAGTCTATATGAAAAAAAAATATAGCAAAATTTTAATTTTAATCCATAATGTTTATTTTATGTTAATTGAACTTTTAATTTGATTTTGGTTTTTCATTTTTCACTTTAATTAAATATAAAATAAGATAAAAAATTATTTTAATTTTAAATTTTGCATTCAAAACTTAATTTTAATTTTAATTTTTTAAAATTCTTAAATTTTTAATTTTTAATTTTAATTTTAAATTGAACTTTTGAATTTAAAGTTTGATTTTATTTTTAATCATTTTTTGTTATCTTTTTTTTATTTCAACTTGGTTTATTTACCTAAAACTACAAAAAATTGAAAATGATTCCAAATACATACAAATTTAAAATATAAAGTCTTACCCATCCTCTATCTCATACCCATCACCAGTACCATCTTCGGACCTATCATCGGAATCCAACAACGTCGTGAGAACCTTCGTAGGAATATTTGTCGTTAGAAGATGGTGCTCCTTCTACTCAACACAACAACAATAACCCAGTACTATATAAATACTTAACTGACGTTCTGTTTGGATCTTGGTTCTGTTTCAAAAACATATCACTTGAACAAAAATGCAGAGCACCTGAAGGAAACACAGTGTTTGTAGAGCGCCTGAAGGAAACAGAACACTTATGTAAAAACACAGAGCGTCTGAAGTAAGAACAGAGCTGTTGGAATTAGACATTGCTCAATTTAATCCCGTCAAGATTTGCTCTCTCGTTTTCACATCTATAACCCAGCTTTGTTCGTTTTATCGCTCAAGGCGACGTCCACCATGGTTTTGAGCTCCTCGACAACGGCGACGGAGTGATTCTGGTGGCTCGTAATAATGGTCGTCATATTCTTCTGGGCCGCTGCATCCTGCTCCATCACCAACCCCTTCATCAACGACACTAACACTATCATCGCAAACTCATTATTATCATTGTCATCCTCGTTGAAGTTTGCCTTGCCCACTTGACGATCCTCTCCGTCTTCTTGCTAATCCTCACCTCCTCTTTTAACTCCATCTTCATCACATCTCTATCTAACATCACTTCAATTCCCTTCCATCTTGCTCAATTCACGAGAAATTAACCCTGAATGATCCCTCGTAGCATCCTTCACTTTCCACTCAGTTGCAAGCTCATCCACATCGAACCCTAATCCCTTGTCCCCGTTATCGTCTTTATCGGATTCTCACTCCTTTGATGCCTAAAGTTCTGTCACGATGGTGCTTGCGTAAGGGGTTAGGCCGGAGGAGGGAGTGGGGCAGCGGCATTGACTATGGATTCGGTGGAGTTGGAGACGGAGAAGGAAGGAGAGAGAAGGAGTGGGGAAGTTAAAATTATAGTTTTGGGGAAATAAATTTACTGATATATGTTTTTATAATATTTGTTGAAAAGTTATAGTTTGTGATATTATGTTAAAATTTTATTTTAATCTTATTTATTGAAAAAATGACAATCAACTTTTAAAAAACCATGGGGATCATCCCCACCCCACATGGTAAACCCCTCAACTAATTCCTACAAAAAGAGAAAAGATCAAGGGATTTATTGGTTATTCGATTGACCACAAAAAATTATTCGGGATTTCTTTTTAAAAAATCTTTTAAAAAACCATGTTGTTCACCCCATGAATGGATGAATACCATGGTGTGAGTAAGGAATGAAAATGAGGATTTGGGAAGGAATTACTTTCTATGCGAAATAATCGATTCTGGATGAATAGATAAGGCAAACACAATTTTCTCCATTATCCAGGAATCGATTATTTCATTCCTTGCCACATTATTACATTTCAAACGGGGGCTTAATCTTTTAGGTTTATAAAATAAATGTTAACGTGTATGTGGATGGGGGTGAGTAAAAATGTCCTATGGAACTGGACCGAACTGGATCATATAAACCTAGCTCGTACCGACTAAGAAATTGTAGGGACAGGAATTTCATATTGAAGGAACAGAAAACTCGGTAAGTTATGAAAAATCGTTAAGAAACCATACCAAATTTTTTGGACCGGATCGACATATTAAATTACATTATTTGATAATTTAAGTATGTTTAATTTTGATTGAAAGATATTGACGATGAGTTGTTATTTTTATTAAAGTTATTGATATGATCTAATATTGTTCCTTTTTAATTTTAAGTAATTATAAGTTTGATTTTGTTGTAAATACATGAAATCCCTCTAGATAAAGTTTGTTCAAATTAATTGTTAAAGTTGTGTCAAGTGTTCTTAGACTGTGATGATGTTGTTCAAAGACTATTATTGTAGGATTTGTTAATCATTTCAATGTTAGGCTGCTTTTATTATTGATGTTGCTAATATCGTATGTCTGTCGATGTTAGGAATATTTATTCTCATCGTTATTGCTATTTGTACTTTGTTTTACAAACTTCATTATTTTTATCTTTCTCTATTACAAACTCATTTCGTTCAGCTTAATTACTCTATTTTAGTTTTAATGTTGTTCTAGAATAAATTGGGTTGAATCACTTAAGTTTTATTTTCTTATTTACATATATAATTAATTAATAGATTTTTGAATTTAACTGCATACGTAGAAAATTACAATATGTTGTTGATTTTTTATGCACATGTATGTATATACCCAACCGAAAAAATCAAAATATCAATAGCAAAAAATTGGGACAAAACCGGATAAAAATTTTGAGAAACCGAAAAAGTTTGAATAGAATGAAAAACTGTCCAACATCGAACCGTCCCGTACAATGTTTACCATTACTTTTACCCAATAATGGGTAACAAAAGATCCCGTGCGATCTTATTGCTGTTATCTTGTTTTGTTTAATTATTAAAGGAAAAAAATGCATTATATTAACTAAAGAAAGTTTCAATTATGTTTCGGTATACATTTTTATTTTTATTGTTCATATGTACAAAAATAATTAATTAATAGATTTTTGAATTTAACTACATATCTAGAAAATTAGAATATATTGTTGATTTTTATGCACATGTATGTGCATACTGAACCGAAAAAATCAAAATATCAATAGCAAAAAATTGGGACGAAACTAGATAAAAATTTTGAGATATCAAAAAGGTTTGAACGGAACGAAAAACTGTCCGATACCGAACCGTCCCGTGCCATGTTCACCATCATATGTAGCCTTTTTTACCCAATAATGGGTAACAAAAGGTCCCATTGGATTTGATTGTTGTTATCTTGTTTTGTTTAATTAATAAAGAAAAAATGTATTATTTTAACTAAGGAAAGTTTCAATTATGTTTCGATATCCAATTTTTTACTGTTCATATATACGAAAATATATTGCACTCTCGTATGATCCACAGTGTTAGAGACCTGACTACGGTTTACGAGGATCATAATAAATCAGAAATGAAAAATACAATGTATACTCCTACCCAATTTTCCCACAAAGAAAAAAAGAATGTTCTGTAATTTGCAATTGTAATCTGGATTAAGTACTTCCAATTAGTACCATTTGTGAAAATTATTTACTCAAATTTTATTTTTAGTTCTGTATTATTTACTCCCAATTAGTTCTGTATTATTTGTGAAAGCTATTTACTCAAAATACAATATTCTGCATTATTTAAAGTGTTATTCAAATGTGTGAAAACTATTTATAGAAAACCAATAATGAAAAGAAGAAAAAGGTCCTTTTTTTTTGTAAATAGAGTATTGCACTTTGAAGCAAACAGAAAACATAATCAAACAAAGTTTACAGAAAATTCAAGTCTTATTTATTAATATTTTTTTTGTTTGATCGGATTGCAATATGTTGGATTTTTTTCTTAAAAAAAAAAAAAAATTGTAACCAAACAAAACTACTCCACTGTTTAGTACAGAAAAAGAAAAAAAAAGCTATTCCTCTGTTTAGTACAGGAAAGGGAAAAAAAACACTCCACTGTTTAGTACAGAAACGGTTTTTTCACAGTTCTGACTACGGTTACGAAACAGTACTTCTGAAAAAGTTAGTACCTTTTGTTCCATGTTGGGCACACTAACTTGCAGTCAATCGTTTTAATAGGAGTTAGAGAAATGCTTTTAAAATCGAATGCTAGACATAAGACATTATGAAGAATAAGTAATACGTCTGTCGAAATTCAACCGGAGTGGTTGGGAGTAAGTTATACGACTGGCCGGAGCAAATAACATGTCTGTTCGAAACTAATATATTCGTCGGAATCCAAATAACTAATACGTTTGTCTGTTAGAATCCTATCGAAATTACAAAACATCACCAAATCCATAAAATCCGATCGAAATTACAAAACATCACCAAATCCATAAAATCCGATCGAAACATCTAGTGTGTCCTGCAAAATCCGATCGAAATAATTAATACGTTTGTATGTTATAATCCTATCGAAATTACAAAACATCACCAAATCCATATGCCAAAAACAAAAACACAAAAATCCTCGAGCAAGGCAAGTACATATCCAAGGCCATCCAGCTTGGGACGCTTTAGCTCCACCCTTTAGCTTCCCATTGGGTTGGCTCAGACCGCAAACAACACTAAGCTTTCAGCCAACTGCATCCAAGCATTGGAGGAACCAAAAGATTTGAAGCAATTACAAATCACTCAAACAAAAAGAAGAAAGATCATATCTGCATCTAAATGAAAGGACGAAGAGCATTCAATACAAAGCCAAAGAGCAAGAAATGAATGTAAATGAACCCATGAACAGAGAGTCCAGCAGTTGCAAATAGCCAAGCTCAAGAATCTCAATATGCATTTTTTTTTCACGATTCACGATGAAGGAAATCCATTAACAATATTCATTGGAAATAAGATTACAACACCGTCATGGTCTCGTCCGGTTCATCCTCCGTCTCGATTGCGAATGAGGGTGACGATTCATCGTTCATCTTCATCGGGTTCCTTGATGCAGTGGGGGATGGAGCGCGACGGCGCGGAAGGTGGTGCGGCGGGGGAGGGAGTGCGGGGAAGTGGTGGGGGAGGAGAGGATCAGTGTCGACCACGGCGTGGCAAGGTCGGCGATGACGATGGGGTTGACTGTGTGGGAGGATAGTGCGAGGAAGGAGAAAGGGGTGGGTGTGGAGTGGGGTTGGGGTGAAGAGGTACGGTGGGAATTTAGAAAATTATAACCTTTTTAAAATTATTAAAATTTTTATATTAAAATATATAAATTATTTTTATTTTATATTAAATTATCTTCATCATCATTATTATTTGTCTCTTTATCAATTCACTTATTTAATCCTTTATTTTTCTTCCTTCAGAGCCTACGCACCTGTTTACTCATCAAATCCATAAATCATAACGGCAAAAGGATAAAATGATAGAAAACGAATTGATTTTTCAATACTCGGTGTCAAACCATTATTTTGTAATTTATTTGAGATGAAAAAAATATCACATTAATTCATCTCACCATAATTTCTATTTTTCCCCTCATTCCTTTCTCTTTCACTCACAAAATCAAATTTGCAATTCCTTATAAATTCAACACATACTTAAATTATTGTATCAAATCAACTCGTCATAATTTGAATGAGATAGAGGATATATTAAGGAAAAGAGTGGATAAAGAGAAAAAAATAATGATGGAGAAGATAATGTTATATATAGTAGAGTAATTTGAATATTTATATATACTCAAAACATACAAATTTAGAAAATGTTATAATTTATGTGTGATATCAATTTTCAATAATATGTCGTAATTTATGTGGGACGGAGAAAATAAATTGTTTAAATAGCACTACTCCATGAATATAAGATCTAATAAATAAATAAATACACAATGATCGATTATTAACTTAAATAGAGTTATTACAGGTGTACACGAATATAAATATTTCCTTCTTTCTTTGGTCCTCGGTACATTTGATCATTGATGTCGTGCTAGAAAGTCGACGATGGGTGTAAAGGCATTTGTTAGCAAGCGGTACGTAGCTTCCGTTGGATGCACCGAATCGAAGAATATGTACTTCGACCTTTCACTGCATATCGGCGACAAGTGATTGCACAAAAATGCCAGTTCAAGCAAACCAGTCCCGCAACATCCTCTGTCAACGACTTCAAATCCTAACACAATGTATACAACGTGTATACAGTAAAGTGTTTTGCATATATAAGTAGATTTAATCATCATGATCATGACAAAAACCTTATGAGAAATGAAAACGATAAATTTATTATCCTGCTCACCGTATTTTTCAGGATTCGTCACATATTCATTGAGGGGATTGTAAATATCAACATATGTCACAACTGGAGTGTGATTGTTGATAATGAAGCTCGATTGCAGGGCCTTGAGCTCAGCCTTCAGCAACTGATTGTACCCTCGAGCGATCGCTGATAGAGAATCGATGCAGGAACGTTTTTCTTTTGGGTCTCTGAACAATGGTGGATTAATTGTAAGAACGATCGGTATGCATCCAATAGGAGGCGTATTGACTATCGCGATCTTTCTAGCTCCTTGTGCTATCAAATCCTGTAAAATGCATCCGAGTTCAAACTTTTATGAAAACATTGTACTAGAAAACTTGTTTATAAACTATTTGAAATTGTTTATCTGCATTGATAAACATACTACGAACAGTACCTCAATTATCAGTCTCGATAGTAGTTGAGTGACATTGATAGAAATTATTAAGGGCTGTACGTACAAGCTGCCTAACATCATTGGGCACATACACATCAAAACATGGGTACACGCAAGTGTGAGTTAATTATAAGTATGTGATATGGACTATGAATATAACATCAAAACAACCTATACTATTGAGCAAAAGGCGAGAATCGCATTAATTATGTAATTGATTGTTTAACCAAGTGGGGATTTAATAAACACTGTTAACATCAGGTGTCACAAATCTTTGAGCTTGCTGTCCAATACCTATATTATCAAGAATTGAAAAATTAAACTATTCTCGAAATAAAATTAGATATTTTACATATTAATTAATGATATCTAAACTTTTAATCTTTTCTCGTAAGGGGATATGTGCTTATTTCCAAAATTAAGGGGTCAAATTATAAAAGATCGTGAGGTGCGTTTATGTGATATAAAATAGAAATATTTTGTATAAAAAAATTTGTTAAATAAGAAAATATTGCTATTTGAATGAGACGATCTAAGAAAAAATGTTACAATTTGAATAAAATAGAGAGAATACTTCTTCCATCATAATACATGTAATATTTTTTTATTTGAAATGTCCCAAAGTATTTGTACGGAGTAACATATTTTATTTTATTTTTGCAAATATTTTGTTTTAAAAATATCAAATCAATCATATTCTATTACTATATAATTATTAACTTTTCTCACCGCTATTATAATAAATCTCACTATTATATTAATAATTATTTTTCATCAAATTTTATAAAAATTATATATATAATTTCATATCAAATCAAAAAATTACATAAAAAATAGGATGATGTGAGTAGTTCCTAAGTAACCAAGTGTCATAATTTTGTTGTACGACCTAACTTTAGTAAGATGGAGGCTGCATTGCAGTGTGTTATCTTAATGATTGTTTGGTCGTCGAGGTCCATAGTAAGATGGAAGCTCTGTAATGTTAAGGAGATTGCAGATGTTGGTAGCTATATTGTTATCTTGTTTGTGTCTCATTGTTGTATTTTCAAGCCTACTTACCCAATTGTTTTGGGTAAGTTAACTATCAAAAAAAGCATGGGGATGAATTTTTCATTTGCAATGAAAAATATTAGGTGTACTATACTAAAGAGATCTAGATCACAGACACTATGATCTGTACTTTTGTCAACATACATTTTTGTTGAGACCCATTTCTGCATATATGGTTGCCTAGATTTTATTGCAGTAGTCACCTTCAATCCAACACACAACAACTCGTATTCATCTTCTTGGGTACTAATCTACTACTGTTAAAAATTTCAGGGAAAAAAAAACTCTACTACTCATAAAAGACTCATTAAGTTTTCCTAGCGTTTTAATCTTTATTTTTTTATTATAATGAATAAATATGTATAAACTTATATATGTCAGGGCACTTGCATCAGAATCTTATAATTTTTCTCTCTATTTTTCACTCTTAACTATACATAGTGTTATACTATAATAATACGATAACTTTATCGATTTTCTCTATCTCATATTATAACGTTTACACTTTAACATACTTTTTTAACATCTTTTTAATTTTTTTATAACCTCATCAATCTACTTTTTCTCTTTTACAAAAACTCTATTTTACATAATCTAATGCAAGTGCTCTAAATGAAGTTACTCCCTTTGTCCCAATCAAATCCGTCTGTCCCAATGAAATTGCGCGCAACATTGTGTTATGAAAGTAATAAAATTATTAATGTTACAAATCGTCGTAAAATTATCATGAAACATAACTAATAAAATGATAGTTTAAGTCGTATACTTCAATCATAGGTCAGTGACGTAATTTTTTTTAAATCATTAACACGAATAACAAAACACCTCAAAATACATGTTGAATGAGATATAACGATGATGAAACGTTGAAATTTAAATGAAACGAAAGAAATATGACCCAGTTGTGTTGTTTACACATAACTGTGTGCATGACGACTATATGTAGTGATGACTGTAGGTATTTGGGCCGGCCGAAGAACAAGTTGCCTGCGGCATGGATCCCTCGAAAACGAAAAAACGAAGAGTGAACTATTAATAAGGGTCCCAAGTGCGTGCTATATGTGTATACATCGTGACACAATGTTAGACAATGTCAACATATTAATTTAATATCCATCAATTCTTTGGTACCTCTTGTAACTACTCATCCATCCATATCTTTTATGTTTAACCCAGATGTTACCTTCTGAATTTCCTATGCATTCGACCAGTACAAGAACCGCCGCCTGTGATTTTTACTGTAGGGAGAAACCAAATCTAGAACCCTATGACATACAGTGACGGACTTGCCATGAGGCTATGATTTTGAAGAGTCAGTTCCATTAAGGATATTATTCTATATAAATATCCTAACACCGATACTAATAATAATTAGAATATTATGTTAAAAACGATATCAATAAATAATCATTTATTCGTAAATATTAATGTCATATATATGATGATCTTGATTGCTACGGAAATAACTAGAGATCAATGATCTTATAATATCTTTTGATATTAATAGATATCCGATCTTTTATGTATGGTTTGTATGTATGTTATATATACATACATCCCTTGAACAACAATTTGTTTATTTCACATATCAACAGTCAGGGTGTTTGATTATGGCTGTACTCTTGTGTTGATGAATTGTTAGCCTCTATTATTATTTCATATTTATGACTGATTTTTATATTATAATTTGGATTTTTTTATGAATGTAACTATCATAATTCTTTTTATTATTCCTTTGGACCTATCATTAGTACCATCAAAGTTATGTCATTACGTGTGGAGTTGTTTCATCATCTTTATAGTTTTTGTCAGAATATATGCGTTGTACTTCAGGACAAATATTATGATTAACAAAAAGATAGAATAGAAATAAGATAAGCATGTCAACCCCATTTCTAAAGTTGGGCTGCTGTATAATGATATTATATTTGTCCCTTCCTTTTTGTACCCTTTGCCAATTTATCCGACTAGTCATCGTCAGATATTAAATAATTTTTAAAACCCATTTCTATATCATTTAGCTCAAAACACAAGTAACGTAATCAAGAGGCAAGAGTAATAATCTTCTCATAATATCGACCATATATTATTAAAATAACTTAAAAATTGAATCACCATGGATAAGCAACTTAATCGAGTTAACTAGTTAAGCTAGAGCCAGATACATAAGTTATATATGGTCGATAGCCAGATTAAAAGAGAAAATGTTGTCACTAGGTTGAAACAATTTAAATAGAAAAATTTTGCATATATTATGAGATGGAGAGAGTAAGAACAGGACCTGTATAAATTGTTTGCAAAGATCGACGACCAACCGTTGATAAGTAGAGACATCGTAATTCTGTACATTATTAAGTGGCAACCCTGGTATCGCAAATTGGAATAAAAGATCATTCGTCCCCGAGCTCACTATATAGATGGCCTTCTCGATTGTTTCTTGGGTTCTCTCCTTTCCGATTGATAGTTCGAGTCTCGTTTTGTACTCCGAGAAGTATCGAAGTTGATCGGACATCGAAATCACATGCTGTACAAAAGTAGAACATGATTAGTTATAAGTAAAATGTTTTGCATGGATTGCCATGATATAAAACAACCTGGTCCATATTTTATAATAATGCTCATAAGTTAAACTTGAAATTCATGAAATGGTAACTTTTAACTTAGAGATTAAACGGACCCAATCGATAGCTTAGTGCTAAAAGGAATTGAACTGCTGACCTCGGACACATTGACCATTCCCTTCAGCGATAACTTTTTGTTTAATCATGAACGAAAACTAAAGAATCTTAACGATACATATTCGTATCTTGTTATGAGGTGACAGATCCTGTTTTAACTTTTAATGCTTGGACCATTAAACGACTGATGTACCTATATTGTTTGAAGCCTTTTATTGTATGATGAGGTCGTTGCCTTTTGAGTAATTCTTCTCATTCTTTTTGTGAAAATTCACGTGGTGCTTGTATAAAGATTATTTTAAAAAGGGTAAAAAGAATTTGTCTGTGAAATACTTTGTCGAACAATATACTTTAGGCATGGATCCTCTGTTTTCAATAATAAAATTTACATCTCATCTGTTACAACAAACTTTAGTAAATGAAATTTGTGAAAGTTGTGATCATATCATCAAAAGACCCTTTTCATTATCAGAGAAAGCCTTAGTGCTAATAATATCAACATACTCTCCAAATTATTTGGAGCATACTTTTCTTGTATCACATCGACGTGACATCGAACCTCTTTTCTTGCAACAATACTCTGGACATTTTATTTATATGTACATGAAGATATGTAACACCCTGATTGGTCGGGGCGTTATAGGATTTGTCCACTTCGTAGCTACAGAAATGACTAATCATGTGTGAATTGTGAGAGTATGTATTCTTCTCTTACACCTACACTGCTGTAATGTCTATACTCCAGTATACTTTAAAGTTAAGAGAACTAACAAGTACTGTTGGAGTATGCGGATCGAATCCCGCGCCAGCAGATGCGAAGCTAACACCAGTAACAAGGTCGTCGATGCTAAGACTTGGATCGAGGTAAGGCGGTATATTGTCCTTGATTCCTAAGTACGAAGCTACAACATAATCATATCCAGCATCAGTATATATGATTGTAAATTCGACACGAAAACAAAAACTTCTTCGTATTGTATGATCCATATGAATATAACATCAGAAGAGATCGAATGAAGACTTACCAACGAAGTCAGGAGCAAGCCGACCATTACAGAACCGTCCCGTGGGGATTCCTTGAGGGAAATCGACTCCATAAGGCGGGAAATTACCCCGTGCAATAGTCGGATAGAACTCATTGTTTCCTGGATCCACGGTCGAATCTCCAAACACCAAAACAGCCGGGACTAACTTGCTCGTTACTCCCTTTCGATCGCCTTCAAATCCATTACTATGATCAGCACTGCCGAAGGATGAAGACACTACTAGTGAGACCAAGACATGAAGGACGGAGAAACGACGAGCTGCTGAATCGGGAGACAACATGGTAACAATAACACGCATGTAAAAATGCTGGAAATTGTTTAGTGAATGTACGGTTATATGTATGAATATATATAGATAGCTGGTGGGATTATTTGGCATGTTTATCAATTTATTTTTGATTGGTTGGGATTGTGAAGCCGATTAATGCTCGGTATATATCTACTTTATGTCACGTACAATATGGACCCTATTGTATTTCTTCTTTTGGTAATCGTGGAGGCCAATTATACTTGGATGTGATTTGTTATGTGTAAGTTACATATTTTCCATAATGAGAATGAAAAACAGGGTAGTGACTGGAGAGTATCAAATTGCATGACTAAAAGGAAACAGAGAAAATCTAATAGGGCCATTTGGGTTTTTTGTTAAGTTAGGGGCCAATTATGTTACACGACAACAAAGTGTGTGTAAAGTACAATGTTACACAGCAATTATGTGGGTCACTAGCGTCACTCATTGCATCCGATTTCCTCTGTCAACTTTCCGTCATCCTTTAGATAATAAACGGATACTAAATAACGCCAATGGTATTTGGTATGATTATTCAAAATATTACAATACAAGACCTGAAAGGCAATGCTCCCTCCTTTCTATTTCTTCCATCCTAACAAATTTATACTCCTTTTATTTTTTGGATCGTTCCATTTGAATTATAATCTTTTCTTATTTATTAACTTTTTTCATATAAAAATTATCAAATTATCTTTATTTTATATCATATTAATCCACTCATTATCATTTTTTTTCCTCACTCTTTTATCTCATACACTCACAAGCACAAAATTGTCATTCCTTATTAATTCAACACACACATAAATTATAGTGTCGGATCAAACCGTTGCAATTTGAATGGGACGGAGAGAATAATACTTATTAATTTGAATTGTCCCAATTAAATTATAATCTTATCATATTTGAAAAAAATTTCTCTACACAAATATCAACACACTTTACTATTTATTTTATATTTCATCAATCCATCTAATCATTTTTTCTCATTCCTTTCACTCATAAAAATCAAATGAATATTTAATCTTAACATAAAACATCAACACACATATAAGTTATCGTGTCAAGTCAAATGGTTGCAATTTTGTTGAGATGGAGGGAGCATACTATAACCAATGTTGTCAATTATTGCACTATTCAATACTTATTTTGAAAAGTTTCGTTTGTCGTCCTAATAACGCAAAAAAAATTATGTCGTGAGATTGAAATACATAACTTAAATTATTATTAGTGTTTCACGATAATTTAAAAGAAAAACTTTTGATCGTCCTGCGATGCAACTCAAACTTCGTCTCAACAAATGTGTTTTTCAAATCGTTATTTATAATTCGCGATGAGGGGAGGACTTAAAATCAAAATCATCATATAAATATAATGATACTTGAAAGAAATGGTTCTTGAGATATTCTTACCACGAATAAAAAAACGAATCCATTTGTTCGTAATTTCGATTTTCTGATTCGTATTCTTCATTTGGAGAAAAGAAAAAGCCATATCAGATAGTTTTGAATCTTCTGACATAAGATCCTAAACAAAAAGCAGGCAGCAGAAAAACATGTCAAACAAGGCCTAAATCTAACGTGCAATTCCCTCAATTTCGACTATCCAACATATCTATTTTATGGTTGATTTTGACAATCCAAGGAACAGAAACCAATGTCAAGCAGGGCATAAATCAAACATGTCAAACAACGCCTGAATCAAACATGCAATTCCATGAATATGCACACGTTGAGACACTAATGACGTGTTTGACTGAACATAATAATGAGTGTTTTCTTTTTCTTTTGGGTCAGAACAATGAGGAAATTTTTTAGCATGATGGAAACAACAATTTAACTGAAATTGTTAGTATTAGTTTTACACGACAAATTCACGTACGATGATGCTCGATCATCCTAAGACACAATTTCTTAGTTTGTGAGCCAGATTTTACGAAAAAAAAGAGAGTAAAAAATCGAGGTCTAGCACCCGTTGGGCTGCACATGTGACGCACGGCCGTGTCTCGAGGTTTTCGTAAGTCACTGAGCACGACACCCATGATAGGCCGTGCATATGACACACAACCTTGCATGAGAACAAGGATGACAATTAACTCCATACCCGAGGGGTTTACCCAAAATCGAACCCGATCAAACAAGGAAAAACCCGCTTTGACCGGGTTCAGGAATACCTGAAGTTTTTGAAATGGGTTTGGAGCGGGTATGGGTACTGTCAAACCCGCCTCGAACCTGACCCAATATCAACGGGTTCCCCGAAAACTCGACACCCGCAGATAATCTATTTTTCATATCATTTTAAATATATATATATATTATGTTTATATATTGAAATTCATTACTATTTAAATATATTAATGGATAAAACATAATTTTAAACAATATCAATCAACATTGTTTTAAGTTTATTGATTTTTTTTAATCAAAGCTCGATAAAAATATACATATTTGGGTACGAATTTGGGAAATTCAAACCCAAAAACCCACGAAAAAATCGAGTATGGATAATCCACATGTATCCTTGAACCTGATCGGGTTGGGTTTGGCTTTAAGGTTTTAAAACCCGATCGGGTTCGGGTTGGGTATGACGATGGGTTTGGGCACTGCAATCCTTGATCTGAACCCTCCCCATTGGCATGTCTATATGAGAAAGCATGGTCATATCTTGGAAACACGGGTCGTGGATGATTTTTTTTTTGTGTTTTATTTTCTCATAAAAAATAAATTATTTTTTGAAGAAGAATTGGGTTTTTCGTCTTTTTTTCCTTCACAGATTCTATTTATAATGAAAAATTTGTTGTCGTCTTTTCGTAGAACGAGTATATAAATTGATTCATATAACTAACAATTTCTCTGCATCTTTCTTCATGGTGAATTTTTTTGTCGACAATCATAGGTGTTTTTTTTTCATATTATGGGTTTTTTCACATAAATTTAATTTTTTTATTATTTGATTATATCTGTGATTCGATCGTAACATAATTTAAAATTTACCCGACATATGTACCACATTTGTACCATGTTACTACTCAATTAGAATGGTGGTGTGTCTTGCGTTTTTTTCAGTGTAATTGTCCATTTCTGAATCTATCATAAATGATCCACAATGGGGACAAATCTCCCAAAATACGCCTTTTCTCTCTTTACAGGACTCAGATGTGCTTAAAAAATATCAAACTTTTAACCATTTGGATCAATTTTTGTTACTGTATATGGCTTATGTTACTACAAAATAGGGATGAAAATTCGATAAAAACCATATTTTTATACTGTGCTGTATAAAAATATTCGATGAAAATGGGGGTCACTCATTGCATCCGATTTCTTCTGTCAACATTCCGTCATCTTTTAGATAATATACTGATAAAATATATAAATAATGTTATGGGTATTTGGCATGAATATTAGAAACATTGTAATGCTGGACGTGAAAACCACTACTTAAAACCAAAATCGCCACATAAATATAATGATTATTGAAAGAAGGGGTTTTAAATATTCTTACCAATCCTTTTTCAAAAAAGAAAAAAAAAACTTACCAATGTTTCATAAGAAAAATTTTAAAAAATTCTTACCAATGAAATCACAAATCCAAAAACGAGTCCATTTTTTATGATTTCGTTATTCTGATTATATTCTTCATCAGGAGAAAAAGAAAACCATGTCAGATAGTTTCGATTTGTCGGGCATAAGATCCAAAACAAAAATCAAGAAGCAAAAAACCATGTCAAACAGGTCCTAAATCAAACGTGCAATTCCTTCAATTTTGACAATCCAACATATCGATTTTATGGTTGATTTTGACAATCCAAGAAGCCAAAAACCATGTCAAATAGGGCCGAAATCAAACATGTCAAACAGGGCCTAAATTAAACCTGCAATTCCATGGATCGTACAGCTAATGTATATATGTCATGATGGTTGAATTCTTACCGCTAAAGATAAGATCCATGTAATCTTTTGTTTTTACCATTACAAATTCTTCGGTGGAATTTTCTTTACAAAAAAAAGATTAGTCATGTTAATTGATTTTAAATAACTATTTATTTTTTGAATATATATAAATGTCTGCTGGATGATAGTCCGGCATGAATGGCAAAGCAAACATGAATGGCTGGTTTCACTATAAAATGTCCTTCATGTGGCTCGCTCGTACACTACTGCTAATATCATCTCATCCTTACCTCCAAACTGTAGCATAGCATGTTTCCCAGTTGATAATCTTGGCTGTTTGTGTCCCAAATTACAAAGTATATATTTTTAGACGCTTACTTGTTTAAGTAAACAACAACACAGTGGGAAAATTTTCTAATATATTGATGGTCTTGTAACTCAAGTTACAATTGAAATTGGGTCATACTCCAAGATATATTCGAAATCCTATGATAAATGATATGGGCTTTGATGAATATGTGACTTGATACACTCAATCTTAGATATATCTCATCAAAATCAATTGTCAAGATTATAACATATAAAAAAGATCATCTTAAGATGAGAGACCAATCTTTAAAAGGTCTACTATAATCAATTTGACCTAAATCTCAATACACATATATTTCAATGTTTTAATCTTCATCATTAATTTTTAATAGATACACTTAATTATCCAATTGAGAATTAGGTATGTCAAGACACATATTTACCAGACAAATCGTTTTAAACTTAAGTATATCATGACATATTTTTATTTTTCCATATGATACTAATATGGTGCTGTCGCATTAGCCAAAACAACTAACTATCCAAACACATTAAACTGGTACATTGAGACTTTGAGTACTTATATTTGTGATTACTCTTGAATTTTCTACAGAAATCCCAAAACTAGTCCGTTGTACCAATGTTAGTGTAAACTCTTCGTTCTCATTGCTTGGTTTAGAAGTTAAACCTACAGAAATCCCAAAACTAATCCGTTGAGTCAAAGCTGCTTCGTCCAACTCACACCTCCTTAATTGTAGCAACTACAAATCTCTACTTATAACCATGTATTAGCTTTAGCATCTAATGAGAACCTTGAACATCTCTTTTCTTTTCAAGAAAACCCCATACATACAATATTGGATTCACAAGACTCGGACAAGAGACTTACCAGGGTAACCTGGTCAGCGTCCGATGGCTCACTTATGAGGGCCAGCATGGACATTGATGTCACGAGTCCGAATCCTACGTAGTTTGTGAGGCCTTTAGATCAGCTCATCAGCTGATTGCTTTGCGAAGTCGATTTAAGGGTTTATCTTGGTTTGCGGGTTATTAGGACCACTGTGTTCTCTGACAACAGGGTTATTCCTGCCCTGTTTTGATCGAGGTTGTGCTTGCTCTTAACAGTTACTCGTAATATGAAGCCCCATATATGATCATTTTTTTGTAGGATATTTCAATGATTTTGATTGCCTGCTTATTTGCTGGTTTTTTTTAGTCTAATGGCATTTTCGTTCGTACACATCAATACTGGTAGTAACATTCAGTTATCAGCCGCAACAAATTTAGAAGAATATATCTGGCTGGTGTGCCGATTTCTACTGCTTGAAGTTCAGATGATACTAATCAATAATCATCCACGAAATGAAACTAGATTAAAAGAATGTTTCAGTAATTTTATTGCTTCTGTACCTTTGAATGAATGACAATGTTGTTAGATACTACACCTGTTTTCTTCCTTTAAGATATTCCTTGTATTTTATCTGGACTATGGTTAGTACAATTTCTTCAGAAAGGCGTCGATAGTGGGTCGAAGAGCCTGGAATATGAGGGAGTTTCCCCTGTCAGTAGGGTGTACGCTGTCGAAGAAGAAATACTCCGAGCGGTTACTGCATATTCCGTGTTCAAGAGCTGATAAAAAGCATGTCGGTCCATATTCGTCTAAGCCCGTTCCGCAGCATCCTCGGTCTACCACACTGAAACCTGTAGCAATGTCAAGGAAGAACTATTGGTAAATATTCAAACTCATAGTAGATGGTTTTGTATTAAACTTTTTAAACTAGATTCGAAGTGTAAGGTTTGTACCATATTTGCTTGGATTGTTAACCATGTCGGTGATAGGCGAATAAATGTCTGCATAGACGATAGTACGGTTGACCAGGCTGGTTTGCATGGTTTGCACCGCGGTTTGGAGCATGGTGTTGAATTGTTTTGTCATATTGGACAGAGAATCAACGCTCTTCCGGCTGCTGTTAGTATTGCTTGCATATGTTGTCATGACTCGTGGTAAGTAACCAATCGGAGGTACATTGAGCAAGAAGATGTTTTTAGCTCCATTCGTCCACAATGCCTATATGTTTCGGTTCACACATTAAAATTTAGTTTCTACAGGCGCAATTATGGAATGGCGGAGACGTTTGGAGCGTGTGCAGATTATGGTCATTAGTTATATTGGTTTCTTACCTGTATGAAGTTCTTGAATTGACTAAGCAGGAACTGCTGGTAGCCAGAAACTGTGAAATTTTTTCTCTGGTTATCCATAGCAAAGCTGTAATCGTAAAAATCGTTGGTTCCTGAACTGACAACAAAAATGGCTTTGCTGATGAGATTTTCGGTTGCATTTGTTCCTAATGCAGATGTCAGCTTTGTCTTGTATTCGGCGAAGTTCTGCAGTTGTTGGCTTAAACTCAAAGCTCCCTGATATCAGATACAGGATGCCGCTAATGATCAGATAAAATAATTATATGTATAAAAGAACTAGAGCTATGGCGACAGAAGACATACATCAGCTTGTGCTGCCTGAGGATCGTAGCCGGAGCCAGCGGAAGCAAAGCTGATTCCTTGAATCATGTCTTGTAATGTCAGTGTTGGGTCCAAATAAGCTGGCACAGTCCTGTTGGTACGACTCAAATATGAAGCTGCAGTTGTACATAGCAAATTAGTTTACATGACCAAAGCTTTATGTTATTGCAGTAGTGATATTAATATAGCTTTATTTGTTATGTACCAGCAAAGTCAGGCATCAAGTATCTATTGCTAAATCTTCCAGTGGCCTGGCTGCCAGGAAAGTCGACACCATAAGGCTGGAAATTGCTCCGATCCCATGTGAAAAAATAGTTATTGTTTCCAGGATCCGCCGTCGAGTCCCCAAATACGATTATAGTTGGAGGAGTAGTGTTGATTGGCGGTTGGGCATTAGCAAAACTTGTTAATATCACGCAAAGGAGAGAAAGGATTGCCCAATGAGAAACGTAAGACGAAAACTGAGCCATTTTTCTACCTGCTCTTATTCTGATGATCAATATTCTGATTTTTGATGGATTGGAGACGCTGTGAATGCTGGTTTAATTTAGATTGTCGCCTTTATATAGTCCTGATTGTTCTTGTTACGATGATTTTGTGTCACGTGCTTAAACAAAAATATACGATCCATGGTGTTGGGAGTTGTCACTGCATCAACCTACTTAGCTTCCAGCATTTAGCTGCATACATTCCTTCTTACCTATGTAGCTAAATATCCTGTGGGTCAAATAAATAATAAATTCACCTTGGGGCCAAAATTCTTTGACCCTCTTTTTTCTATACTCCTATTAAACCCTATTAGAAACTTCTGTTCTGTTGCTAGTTTGGTGATGCACTGAGGATGCTTAAGAGAAATACACACATAGCTAAGCAAACATTGTAGACATGAAACTTTGAGTACTAGAGCTTAACTGATAAAACCAACCAGGAGTTGCTACCTTATTGCTATAGTGTTCTGAATCTTCTGATGTATATTTTCTTTCCATTTTAGATTTAGGGGGCACGTTTTGTGCAAGCAGAATTGCCGGCAACTTTTCCGAAATTGGAGAGCTACTTACCATCTATGGCCTATTCTCGTATCTCGCATTGGAGATGCTAGAAGAGAACATAGAGTCTATTATTGAACATGTGAGTAGTAAAACCTATACCTTAGAATAATTTCATCCTGAGGTATTAAATAAGTTATACTTGGTCCGCGTCGAGCTTAATTAAAGTTAGTAGTAGCTGTAAATAATCGGAACAGTCTAGTTAGTCCTTTATCAGGCATGTTCCTGATCACCCCTTTTCATATTCAAGTAATAATTTAAAGTTCTGATAGTTAAGCGCCTTTCGTCTAATGCCAATAGGCTATCTATGTCTGTCCTGCATACATTTTTATGTATCTGCATGTGATGAGTTTGTGGTACTCGAATACTTTCGTTTACTCCAAGTTGTTCGTCGTAATGATGAATGTGTAAGTTTCTTTTCGCTCGGGGCCAATCTAGCCTGCACTAGGTCAATTCTGCATCTTCCCTGTTGCTTTATTTTCGATCACTCTCTTTGTACCACAAGTGATTTTGTTAAATTTGGTTCATTATGACACAGCCAGTTTTCTCGGCTAAATTAAGATAACAAAGCCATATGGTATAAAAGTACCGACAACAATGCTTCTGATCACTCTTAAAAGAAATAGGGGTGACTCCACAGTGAAAGAAGTCAATGGCGATAATGACTCAAGATTTTCTCGGAAAGCACTGCCAAGCCCTGGAACGTGGCCTGATGACTATAGTTACGTAGTTACCATATGAAAATAGATCAGCCTTTATTTTAACAGTTAAACTAAATCTGTATGATTATTCTATTTGTTGCTTCGCATTGACGTCTTAACAGTTTACAAAATTGTAAGTAGTTTATACCTGATAATCTTTCTGAAATAGGCTGAAGTCAGCAACGCCTTGCATGGTTTATCCTGCCGAATAAGTACCGCTAAGGAAATTTAGAGGGACTGAATGGAGGAGTCATGTACTAAGTAAGTTACCAACGCTTGGAAGCAGTAACTTGGAATATATCTGATGCCCAGAATTTTATTTCCGATGGGAAGTTGGCTATTCTTTGGATAAAGTAATATTTGTTGAAATGTTTGTATAGGTTCCGATCTAAGGACAAAGAGGATTGCGAACTTACCAGATTTCCTCCATCGAGCTCTGTAGCTTGGCATGATATTCCGATTTCCTGTAAACTGAACTGGCGGTGTTGCTTCCATTCTTTGGTTGAGGTAAGTGATATTTTCTCAGTATGTTTCCACAATCTAAATTCCGTATGGGCGTAGTTAATCCATATTTAGTATCAATGAGGACAATGACTATATACAAGAAGAGATCTGAAGTATGTTAACGGTTAAGTGTAATACAGAATTATGGATATTAACCGGATGATATGGTGATTTAAGCGAAGGAAATGACAGGTTCCTCGTAAATTTGGCTCATAACAGATGGACCATCACTTAAGGTTATGAGATTTTCTGAGCATCCCTTTGGCCCTGAAAACCTTCAAGGCTGAAGTGGTTTGAGATCCTTACAAATTGGAGCAGGTTGGACGCAGTCATTGCCTTTTAGGAAGATGGATGGAGTTGAGGCTTGCTGTTAAAAAGGGTTTATCATTTGTATATCACTGAAAATATATTACGCTGATTGAAATTTCTGGAATTCAATTTCTTGGAACTAAAGTCGAAGATCATGAATAGTGAACTTGAATCTTGTTCTCTTGAAAATGCGGGAAAACCGGCCTGAAGTTACGTAGAGTCGTACTTTTTGTTAACGTGTTTAAGATAATCATTTGAATGATTAGAAAGATTACAGAAGTCAGCTAATCAACCTCGAATACTGTCATCAGACCAATCTTCCATATATCTGTCCATATTTTCAATTATTAACCATGTTTTCTACCTTTGTTAAGGTCAATTGTTTCGAACACAAGCATTCCAACTGTTGCTCACATTAATCAAAAGATAAAGGATTCAATGAATTCAATGATTAGCTGAGCTGTTTTGTGTTGGATTAGTACTATATGTTCATTCCTTTTAAGTGCATTCGTATTTATATCTTAATCGTGTTTCTCGACGGCTTATGAGAATTCTTCTACGAGCGATGGCTGGTGCAGGAGATGAGCCTTCAAAATCTCCTGACGCAATCTTGGAGAAAGCTTGGGCAAATTACATCAGTGGAAGAATAGCAGCGGTTCCTGAGGAGACTAATGGAAAGCCAAGAGAAGTTCTCGAAAATGAGGAAAAATTGTTCCCTCACCGTGTTGGGAAGGACGAGCTGTTACAAAGGCTACCGAGTTTAGGAAGGTGGATGTCGATGGGTTCAGAAGCCTGGTTGGAGCTCCTCGACGATATCAATGAGCCTACTATCAATACTTACAGTAGTAAGGAACCTAGCTACGATTGTAAAGACTTGAAGCCAAACACAAAGAGAATTGAGAAGGCACAAGAACGACGATACAGGGGAGTCAGGAGGCGGCCGTGGGGAAAGTATGCATCGGAAATAAGGGACTCGACCAAGAAAGGCGGTCGGGTTTGGCTAGGAACATTTGATACTGCAGAAGAAGCTGCTCTGGCCTATGACAGGGCGGCCCTGAGAATAAGGGGTGCTAAGGCACGCCTTAACTTCCCACTGGAGACCATTGTGAAGTCCATGGGAAGTTGTCACTCCATAACTTCGTCGAATAGCTCATCATTGTCTTTTGTAGCAACAGAGGCAGAAGGAAGTGAATGGCATAGTCATCCTAGGAAAAGAGCGTCGTCAAGAGAATGGGGGGTGAACAATGTGGTGATGAATCACGAAGATGCAACGTCGAAGGGAAGGGCGACGATGAAGTTGAAGAAGACTGATGTGTTGGTGTTGGAAGACTTGGGAAGTGATTATTTAGACAGCTTGCTTAGTTTTGATGAATAGAGTATAGTCTTTGTTCTGGTTGTACGTATGTAAACTATTGATAGAGGAGCTTATGTGGTTCATATTGTATAAACCTGTGTACATGTTTGTTTGTCCAAAACCTGGTGTTGTTTGATTGTAGAAAATGATATAGATTTGTGACTATTCCCTGTTTTGTCTCGACAAAGCTTTACCAACATCAAATCCTTGATAGCAATTTATATAGGATCAGAGACACGATAGCTTGTTCATTAATAAGGATTGGAAACGGTTAACAACGTAAATTCTTAGCTATTAGTTTTTCAAAAGATTTTCGATTCTAATAATCTATTTATGTTTAGAGATTGCCTCGTACAGATTACCTATGAATTATTGTCGCAAATATTAGCGATACTACCAGATAGTCGTAACTTGCATAACCTATGAATTTTTCTTATTAAGTTCGATCAAGAGTCGCAAATCATTTTATATCGAAAGTGTTTATTTCTTTTACCATAAATCACTAAGTGTTTTAAAACCCAACTAAAACTGGCCGTTAGTGCAACACACCCCTTGGACTTTTGCACAAGATAGGGCGCTAGACTTGCGAAACCCAAGTCAAATTTTAACGTTGGGCTTGATTTTTTTGGGCCTGAATAAAAGGTGGAGGCCCATAACCGATCATGGGCTTTGCAGTTCATGTGCAACTCCTACGATGATGCACAAATTCGTGTGTTGTTGTTGGACTTCAGATTTGGGCTTATTTCAACAGCTGGAATTTGGGCCCCCCAGCTACTGGTTATGACCCATGATCCAGTATCAGTCCAAGTCACCGGTTTTGATAAAAGGTCCAAGTCACCTGTTAGATACAAGCAAATACTCCGAGCTGAATTTTTTAACTTATAAAAATTATAATATTTTCTTATTTGAATTTTTTTTACTTCATAAAAATATCAAAACACTTATACTCCCTCCGTCATGTGAGGAGATAAAAAAAACTCTCTATATTAAAATAAAAATAAGATATGTGTACGTAACCCAGATACAAGGGTGTCCTCACATAACCCTGTTACAATGGTGTCCCCCACACTCCGCCCTTGATGAAATTTTATGGGTAAGTTTTTTTCTTATACTTTTTTCGTCTCAAATTCTATGCAATATTTTTACTTTTTTTTTGTACTATTTAATACGTATTTTGAGGAGTTTGATTTTTCCTAATATTGATGCACGAAAATAATGTCACATATATAGAATTAAAATACACAACTTAAACTATCATTAATGTTTTTCAAGAATTTTACAAAAAATTGATTTGATTTCCACGATAAGAGTCAAAGTTTGTTTCGACAAATGTGAAAGTCAAAATATTACATATAATTTGGGACAGATGAATATTTTTTATTTTATATTATATTAATCTATCCAGATATTATTTCTTTTTTTCTCACTTTTTTCTCTCACATATAAAACTATAAAGACAATAATATAATTTGTAACATGGTCAATTCAATCATTAAAATATAATTCAAGTCAATGTGTTTTCTCGCGACAGACCGGAATGTTGCTTTGGAGTATCAAGTTTTGTGGCTGATCAGGTGGATCGTTAAAAGTATATTACAAACTGGTAATATTAAGAAAATAATCAAAAAGGTGAAAGAAATATCGCTAGGTTCCTTTTCTCGATACCTTCTCTTTCAATATCAAATTTTTTCTTATATCGACCAAACATACATCACGACACGACCAATCCATAATTATTATCTAAACTAGAAAGTTTCCAAAGTGTGCCTAACATTCTTCATCGTTAAGAATCCCGCACCCTTGAACCGTGTCAACCCCAACCAAACAAAAACCTTTAAATAGTCAAATATAAACATAAAGACATGAACGCACGAACAAACGCAATATTCTCCTCACCATCACAAAAAATCAACCCAAAACACCCAACAAAAAAACTTTCAGTTGATCATTGAGAGTTTGATCAAGAGATCATTCATCAATGGCAGGGTACAGGCCGGGAGACGAAGACTACGATTACCTGTTCAAGGTGGTGTTGATAGGGGACTCGGGCGTGGGTAAGTCGAACCTGTTGTTGCGGTTCACGAAGAACGAGTTCAGCCTCGAGTCGAAGTCTACTATAGGGGTTGAGTTCGCGACGAGGAGTATTAGGGTCGATGATGATGGTAAGATCGTCAAGGCTCAGATTTGGGACACCGCGGGACAAGAAAGGTAAGGGAAGATATGAAATGGTTCATGAAGATTTGTTAGGGGAAGTTTTTGAAGGGTTTTTGATTCTTTTGTTTGTTTGTTTTGTTGGTCGGTCTAGTGTTGGTGTTGTTAAAATACGTAACTACTTATCGTAGACGATTTATGTCGGTTGATAATCAGCGTTCCCATCATTGACAGCTGCGTAATAGTAGGTGTACAAAGATTTATGTGATTATCTCTGTCGTGTACAAGAGACGATAAGATATGTTTACTGCAAACTGTCGATCACTTTTCCTTCATAAAGAGATTGGTATGAGTAGGGGAACCATTGAAATGTTGATTTGTTATGCTAGTTGAACGAATTGGTGCCATCGATGGTTTATTTGACATATTCGGCCTATCGAAATGACTCATGGTCTTCCTGATAAATAGTGTACTGGATGGAACTAGGAGAACATTGCCTAAGGTGGCCATATTTTCCGTGTTAAGATGTACTCTGTACATTAATAGATATTTTACCAGGATTAATGTATATCTTAACACTTTTTGACTCAAAGTTTTCGATTAGCCGGTCATTAACTTGCTAGATTGGCCGATTCTACGGACCATAAGTTGAGGAAGCTTTTCATCTCCATTCGCAGGAACTTTGAATTTTCCGTTCAACCAATAAATTTCCTTTAATCTAGAGGTTCCAGATTCGTGTGGCGTTGTGGGGGATTAACATCTTATTTTGCTTTCTTTAGTTATCCTATTTCTGATAAGTTATATTCTCATTGATCAAGGTACCGTGCAATAACCAGTGCATACTACCGAGGAGCTGTTGGTGCCTTGGTTGTCTACGACGTTACTCGTCACATCACATTCGAGAACGTGGAGAGGTGGCTCAAAGAACTACGTGATCACACAGACCGAAACATAGTCGTCATGCTTGTAGGAAACAAGGCTGATCTCCTTCACTTGAGAGCCGTTTCTATGGAAGAAGCCAAGGGATTCGCTGAAAGAAACAACACTTTTTTCATGGAGACATCTGCGCTCGAAGCCCTTAATGTTAACAGCGCCTTCACGGACGTGTTGATGCAGATTTATCATGTCGTGAGTAGAAAGGCTCTCGACATTGGAGATGATCCTGCAGCTTTGCCTAAGGGACAGACGATTAATATCGGGAACAAGGATGATGTTTCAGATTTGAAGAAGGGTGGATGTTGCTCAAGTTAGTATGAGGATCTCAGTTCATAAGGAGAAAGAAGTCTGGAGCAAGACAGGGAGCAGGATAAGCGCACGAAGGGCTATAAGGACAACGCTCAAGATTATGATTTGCGTATTTCCCAAAAGCTTGATTCAGTTTTGTTGTACGATCATGTTAACTTTTATGTAGAAGTGTTGAATTATTTCAAGTTGATGTCATTCATTCTTTTCCATTGCGTATATCTCATGCTTCTAGTCTCTGCCAGTTAAGTTGATTCATTGCAATCAGGGTGCTGTTCCATTTTCGGTTCAATCATATTGATACAACTTATTAGCAACCATTCGCACATCAACCTTTATCGAGATTCGAATGCTCTCGAGGTAGTTTTCATATACTTTACATAGCTCGTCTGCTAATCAGGGTTGCTGTTATCAATGGTAAGACAAGCAGACATTGAACTTATCACCTGTGCTAGGAATGCAAAAAAGTTCATAAATAGAACCATAACAATATAAATGCCAGAGAATTTGCAGTTTATCTTGCATAGCATATGCAACCATATTCCGCAGAAAGCAACACGAATAGGAACACACGATATAATGAAGTTTCAAAGATGATGGTCCAATTACAATCACAAAACACCCACAATGCAATATACCAAATGAGCTACGCAGTGACAGCGAGCTGTTGAAACAAAGTAGAATGTAGCAACGTTTAATCCCTAAACCAAGGATTTGCTTCTCTCGAGGAGAGTGACTAGATCCAACAACAAACGCTAATACAAGCAATGAACTATAGTCATCACCATCAGCGGCCAAACAAATCTCCTCGCATGAGAAACAAGGTGGGTTTATGCCTCGCAGTATCCACTCCCACCTGACGTAGGCTGTTATTTGCGGGCTTCAGCCTTCTTTTGATCCTTGGCTGAAACATCACACCCATCAAAATCAGCATCTTGCAAAACAAGGTGGGTCGATGCAGATTTTTGAGGTCGTCAGTTTAAATCGTATAAACTTACCAGCTTTTTCTTCCTCACGCTTTTTAGCTGCCTCTGCCCTTTGTTCACGAATCAGCTTCAGCCTCTCTGCACAGAGAATTAGAAACAAAACAGATAAAACCAAAAGCTACAGCAGTAATATAAGGCTTGGGCACTCCTCGACTGCTAAGACTGGAGAACTCCAAAATCACCACTACAGATATCTGTTCATACATGGAACTCATTATCATTAATAGATTGGCGACAAGGCTTAAGGCCTCATACACAACAAGATAACTCATTTATGCAGTATCAACCATTGAACTTATTTCAGCAGTACATGGCCACTGAAAGGAACTAAGGAAGACTTCGATGTCGCACGCAGTGCACTAGAGCCTAGTTAGTAAGAATCATATCTACAATCCTATGGTGGGTTAACACAAAGCAGTAACTTATGAAGTCTAAGCAGGACGGAGCATCCATGACCAAAGCGAAAAATAGACAGAAAACAAGCCCCATCAAGTTGAAAATGAATCTAACCATCACTGGATCTAACAAGAATGATCAAAGAAAAAAGATATTGCTTTCATTTACCTAAATCTTTCCTAGCTTGTTCTGTTTTCCCTTGCTCTTGAAGCTTCATATACCTTTCATGAGCCTTCTGCCTCTCCAACTCCTCTCTGCATATTCAAAAACACCATAGATCGAGACAAGGGTTTCGCTGAAGCAAATGAACCTGTTTAATCTTAAACCAACTTTGATACGCACATAATGCACAAGAATAGAGAACATACTAGTTTCAAGAGCACGACTGTGCATAGTTTTCTAACTCCTTGCAAAACTTGCTATCATATTACTATCCCGCATGAAAATGCTTGAAAGCTGCAATTTATAAGCAGATTCTTGTAGAAAATGTTTGCTACTCGTCAATAGACAACTAGACACTTGAAATATTTTTAAGCTTAGCCAAACCAGGCTTGCATCCAAGTAACCAGTTGTTTATCAAGTGACTAATAATTTTAAGCTACAGAAAATAAAAAAAAACCTAAACAGTAGGGAATCACTAGTCCGAATAGATAAAAGGAACAGATTTAATTAACCAAGGCCACAACATCCCTGAGTTTGTCAAGAGGCGTCTAATTTGACCTAAAAATTAGAACTGGTTTGGATCAACTGCAATCAACTCCATCAGTTTTTCAAAGATAAAGGAAAGAAAAAAAATCCAAGCTTAGGACGTAGAGAACGAAAAAGAAATGAGTACTATAGACAAACATACCGCTCACGCCTTGAAAGCTCTGTTGTTTTCTCTAGCTGTTAAGTGCAAGAAAATTAGCAAATTATTCACTTAACTTCATAAAAGAAGAAAGTGGGAAAAGAAGCAAAACTCACATCAATGTCTTTAGCTTTCAGGTTCTTTGGCTTCACCAAATTAGGATTTTGGATCTCAATAACGCCTTCGGTCCCTTTCCTCCTTTGCTAACGCATACAAATGAAGCACGTATAAATTAATTAAAAAACAGCATAGAGCAGACAGATGGAAAAGTAACCACCAATAAGGCTAAATGAATAACGGAATAGACATATGACTAACATCAGATTCATCATCAGATTCTTCCTCAGACCCTTCCTCTCTTTCTTCCACTTCTTCTTCCTCTTCCTTTTCTTCTATCTCCTGATGATATCACTCGAATATTAGACAAGTTCTACCTCAAATCACCGGATCCATCACAATTCAATCTTTCAGTAAAACAGAATAAAGAAAGTGAAACATAGGGCACTTACTTTCCTGCTGAAGGTGCGAGGACGTGTAGATGTCCCAGCAGCTGCAAGCATATCAATTCAAAAACCATTCAAGACAACTTTAAAGAAACATTATATCAACTTTAAACACAAAGAATCTAGACAAGAAGCCACAGTTAAAAAAAACAACCAGGATTAATCTTTCTGAAACATCAAATATTTTAGTACATATAAACTCAAAGATGAAGCAGCTGATGCAACAAATTCAACACTCACAAGCTAGTCATCACTGTCTTACGATTTCAAATATGTCATGGACCCAAAACAGCTTCGACAATGTAAAAAGGTAGCCAGCAGTATATGATCATGGCACGGGGGTCAACTTCTTCATGGATCATTATTTTCTATAACAAGTCAGGGAAAAATATTATAAGTCGCTTAATAGGCTGCTAAAGAACAACTCAACTTTACTCAACTCAACTCAACCAACCTACACAGCTATAGAGATTCCCATTTAGTTCAACCTCTAAGAGTGCAAATCATAGATGGTCTTATCTCACAAACTGAGAGTCCGATTCTATCAAGATTTGAACTCAAATGACAAAGAAACTCGACAGATGAGTCCGATCAACACGTTAAGCTCATCCTTGGGACACAAAAATATTTTAACCGCCTATTGCAAGTTGCAGCTACATCAGTCACTAATTAGTAATTATCATGAGCATGATTCATGAATCAACATACAAGAGTATCACAGACAACCATAACCAACCACATCAGCAACCTAACCCGACAACACCACCGAACCCAAAAATCGCCCTGATCATAACCAAAACCAAACTCAATCCCATAAAGCAACACAAACAACTACCCAACTTCATAAACACAACAACAACAATCCAGATGCTCCCGTCACAAACTGGATTGAAGAGGGGAGATGTATACAGTCTTTCTCAATGTCAACAGTAATCAATCATAAACCACCAAACCCCAAAACAACCGCAAACCCAATTCAAACTCCAACCCAATCAAAACCCTAGAATCGAATTGGGTTTGCTCACAAATCTCTTCTGGTGTCGAGAATTGGCGCCGCCCAGTTGGCTTCGCCTTGAACTTTCCTCTCACCATATTCCACAATCACCACCACAATCACCACAAAGAATCCAACAAGACTGCGACTCTCTTGAATGGAAAGAAGAGGAGATGAAAGAGGGGAATTTGGGTATGGAGATGATGAAGAAAATTTGGGACGGGATTTGATTCGATGGGGTTTTTTGTTCTCTGCGTTATCTGTGTTGATTTGATGTGAATGTGATTCTTTTGACGGTAGAAGATTAACTTCTGTCTACGGTGTGACTATGATTCAAACTGAGATTATTTATAACATCTACTTGGTTATTCTATATGTTTTATTTAAATTATAATAATTATTATATTATTTAGTATGTATAGTTAGAAATTTAATTATTGATAATGGTATTATAAAATTATGACAAAAAGTTCATGATAGAAGAACAACTAAAGATACCATTTATATTTCATAATAATTTGAATAAAACGATGTTTATTGTTCAATAGATAATTCATAAGTCGTAAAGCAAAAACTTTTTGATCTATATATACAAAGTTATAATTTTAATAAAATGGAGGGAGTATTTTTTATAGTATAAACAATTTCTAGTAATAAAAATATGCATATGGAAGGTTTATAATATATGGAAAATAACACATAATTTTTTAAACTTTCAATCTTTTATATATAATCCTCTTAATTTTGAAAATAAGCATATGTCCTTTTTCGAGGGAGGTTTTCTCTCATAAATAAATAAATATATATATATAATTTCATAGGATCATGTACGAAAAATCAAGATTTTTTCAAAATTTAGGAGAGTTAAAATGATTATTTTATAATTCATGAAGATAAAATACAATCAAATAATAGTTAAAAAGGATTAAATGCTATTTTTTAATATAAGAGTATGTTTTTTTTTCTTTTTCTCTAGGGGCTTTCTTTGGATGGGAGTGGTTTCAAAACAAAAGTTCAAGGCAAGTTGTACGAAATTTTATCTGGTAATAATACACCAAAAAAAATATTCCAGATTTATGAAATATCACATTTTGGGAATTTAGACCACATGGTTGAGAAAAAAATATTGTGTTGTTACACTATGCTACAACATGCGCCTAGAATCAGGCGACTTACAACAAAGACAGGCAATCTTAAGAAAATGCAATACGATGATGAGAAGATATGATTATCTGTGGTGTAAAAAAGAAAAGCATTATGATGAAAACAATGGTCAGTATGGCTCGATAAGGCATAATTATCGGTTATGTGGCTTCTGGAGTTTGTGCAGCAGCTTCTGGTTGAGCATTACTGAAGTGGAAAACACCACTGAGGCCACACGCTTTGGCGAGGTTCTCTATATCTACAAGTTTGAGCTTCAGAAGTTCCATTTCTTTTGATAGATCCTCCTCCCGTTGCCTTATTGCCTGAAAACACGGAAAAGAATGAAAGCTGAAACAAACATCGTACACAGTTCAATTAGGTGGTGAATGGATGGAAAGTCGTCGCAACAGGTCATACGAATAGGCATGAACTTTATCAATACATGAAGATGATCAGTATTGTCATCAAAGGTCAAATTTCCCATAAGCTAAGAGAAGGCTGGATTGATGAGGTGAGAATTGCAACATTAAGGATACACCTAAAACGTACTGTAGAGCAAATTAAACTGCTAACCCCAAGTCGAGAATTCAACTTTACATAGAGAAAAAGAAAGCAAAAAGATGGGAGCGATCAACCAAAATTACGGAGTTTTAAGTTTCTCTCAGCGAGCTAAGCATGATATTTTCTTTCTTTCTTTTTCTTTCTATTTTTCTATTTTTTTTGGGGGGGGGGGGGGGGGGGGGGTTTTG
>LIEC01011298.1:50781-103711 GCA_001925005.1 Drosera capensis
GGTGGGTGTTATCAAGCACATCAGGAATTTGAAGCAGAATCAAAGTATTGGCATCCAAATGGCCAGGTTTAGGAGTTACATAGAACAATAATCAACTGCCGCATCAGTCCTTAATGGAAAAATCTCAATGTGATCAAGAAACATAACCACGCAAAGATTCCTAGTTACTATAGGGGAAATCACGAAGTATCTCTTGAGAACAATGTCTTTTGGAAAATTAACATTCTAAACAAAAAGAGTTCTTGAGAAGAATGTCGCTTCGCATTACCTCCATTTCTTGTTTGCGTCTTCTTTACTTGAACTTCTTTGCCACTCAAAGAGCAGAGCAATCCCAGCGACCTGCATATGATTTTGAAATATAAATGATGAGTACAGACTACGATACTGGTCATTGAGACAAACCAAGTATTCCAAAAAAGCGGAACAAAAAATGCTGCTTCTTGATACAGCTCTGCCAAATAACTAATGCATATCCTCCTTATCCCACAAAATACTTTACATGTATTCGTAGATAATAGTAACCCACAATGGGGAACAGATTATTACCGTAAATATGAAAAGTTCACCGATGAGTTCAGATGCAGCTTTAACAGCTTTCTTCTCGTTCAAGGGACGAATCTCTACATCCGTTGCATGACCATAAATCCTTCTTTGCACGTTTGTCGTCAATCTATGATTTGCCTGTTTCCATGACAGAATTTTAGTTGTTTAGCAGCAGTTGATTACCTAATCTAAATGAATAAAGCAGGAAACACAAGCAGTAAAATGGTTCTAACTACTAGAGAGCCAGCATTATCCATGGCAGAGGATTGCGAATTAACAACAAAAGGAACACTTGTAAAAGCCAGCACTATAGGTGTGGCAGCATTGTGAATTAACAAGAGAAGAGCAATTCATAGTTACTTGAGAATTCAATGATTTACACTGAAAAATAATAAACCAGCAATTGGAATGCAATTAGCTTTCATAAACAATGGCGAGGCTCGGAGCATTCATCACCAGTTCCACCAGAAGTCTGAAGGGATGATAGAAGACTCATTATGATCTTAACACAAATCAACACCAACTAGTACTTCAATAACCATAACTTAAATTCGCTACCCACCAAAATCAACACACCCAATTGATCAAGAAACACCCCAATTATCCGACCAAAAAACACACACCTGGGCAATCCCAACAATGAAATTCCGAAACTTGGGATGAACCCCAGCCTCTTTCTTGAGCCGATTAGCAATAGGTTTACTAAACGATTTCAATGCAAGCGAGCCTAGCTCACCAAAGGCAAGACCATCACTTTCAGCGCAACCCCAAATAACAAAATCTCAAAATCAAGTTGCAAATCGATGATTGATGGCGATGGGATTGTGGGGGTTTCTGGGGTTTGCGTATCAGGTGTTCGACGAAATGTCTGAGAGAGAGAGGGGGGATTGAAGGAAGGGAAAGGGAATCATGGTGATGGTGATGGTGATGGAGATGGATGAGTGATTGCTTGGTCAACAAGGGGGCGATGGTGTGGGGATGAAGACTCGCAGGCGCAGCCTGCGACTTAGCGTCTCGATCCCACAGCACATCTGGGAGAGTATCTATTTGCAAACGTATTTTTTCTATTTGGAAGTAAAAAGCTACGGTCCTTGGCATTTTATATTAATTTATTGTTTTTTTATTTTATTTTTTAAAACGTCATCTGCAAAAATGTCAGTTTTTTTTTCAATTTCTAAAATACACAAAAACTAATATCAATCTTTTATTAATTATAAATTTTCAATCGTTATCCGGATTAAGTAAACTTATTAGAAAAAAATATGTTCTCTGCAAAAAAAATATCAATTGTGCCTTTTAAAGACGTAGAAATAAAGATATGGAATAAAATCTTCATTTTGACGTCATCAAAAGATACTTTTTATTGGTTTTGTTTTATAAAAAAAATTGAGATGATCATTTTTTATTATTGAGTCCAATTAATTAAGAATTTAAAAAAGAAAAAAAAATCCTAAAACATTAAATGAGGTAGTGCTTTACAACAACAAAAACAAATTTAAAAAATAAATCTAAATAATAAAGCGCCATGGCCGATAACATTTTAGCCCAAAAAAAATGGAAAAAAATGAAAAAATCAATTAGTAAAGTATCACGGTCCGTGGCGTTTTAGCCCACGTGTAACATCGCTGCGTTTTCTTTATAGTTTTTATATAACAAAAATTCGTTTCTAAATATCAATCTCGCACATCTGAACATGCAACTTTTTATCCCATTCCCTCCATGACATTGATATACATGATATACAAAAAAAAATTTGTGCTGCAATCATTTACGAGACGATCAAATATTTTTTTTAGAAAACTATCTTGAACATTAAGTTGTTTTCCTCAATCCTATGTTGATTGTAATTTTATTATATCGTTGAGACAAATAACAAAATTTTTAAAAATATGTGTTTGCCTCAAGGGGCATAAACATAAATCACAAAAGATTCAAGACACATAAATTTGGGTCTCAAGTCGAATTGGTTACAAGCATACTGAGACAGAAGGTGTTTGCCTTCTCAATTTAACAAGGATACGACGAGGCTGATTTTAATCAGCTCATGGGTGTTCAGTGATGATTGTGCAACTGCATAGAATTGTTCTGGAGTGTTTTCTGAACTCATGATATAATAAGATGGTCTGTGTACTATTTTCATGGCAAAAGGTAGAAGTTGATATCGAAATCATGTAGATGTAGAGATCATAGTTTATAGCTAAATAGCACCAAAGAAAGGGGTTCAAACAAAACTTGAAAGGAATGTATAACAAATTGTATTACAGTTACAATGTTACAACTCTTTTGTCAGTCACTATTCAATTACATAATGTGTTCAGTAATCAAAGATCAGTTACTAAACTTTATTGTTTTTTCTATGATTCAGCATGGTATAATGTCCTATGTGTATGATTTACACTGATTTCAACCCAACAACCATATGCATCCACCTAAAAAACAAGCACCAAAAATAGTCGCCATCTTTTGTTAGGTTCTCGAATGAATCGTGATCTTCTCCTCGCTTCATGTTAGCCTACAAACCAATGAAGGACGATGATCCATGATGATTGTGACCGACCATTTTCGATCTCAAGTCGGGTGTACTTTCTTCTTTGTTACGCTCGATCACTGGACTGTGATAGTACTCGATAAGCGAGGTACTGTTCTTGACCACAGGATGAGAATCACTTGCGATAGGATCCGAGACAATAGTACTCGTCATTGTCGAGCCACATTGTCTTGGCTGTGTCTGATAGAACACTTTCGAGGCAACCAATTCTCCATCCTTCTCTTCCTCGTTGTCTCGTAGGAGGTATTGGTGCATTACCCAATTCGTCTTCTCGGGTTTCTTTTGCCTTCCGTAATTGGTGTATAGAACCAGGATCTTCTTGAAACCTTTCACCACTCCGTTGGACACGACCGCCCTTGTTTTACCTGTCTTGTGCCATCTTGTCTCCCCTCCTTCCTCGTCAGTTTGTACCTTTCTTCGTTTTCGTGTTCCTGTCATGTAGGCCTTCGAGGGTCGATGAAAGAAATGTCGTATCAAGCCATCCTTGCTTACTCCTGAATATTCCGGATGAAAATTATGCAGATAAGTTAGTCGCTTAAACACAAAATACGCATTCGAAAGGGAACTTTTGTCGGTATGTAGCGTACAAAATTCATGTTCTAGATAAATCTGAATGACAAAAAGTGTCTCATGCCCAGGTTTAAAATCTATATAGTATGATGAGATATGATTCATAATCACTGCTTCATCTAGCTAGGTGGGAATTACACCTCATTCGCCCATGATATTCAACATATATCTAACTGAAATTACTTGCGATCGATCTTGATACCAAACACTCCTGCCAAACCAAGGTTTGGGGTAAACTATTTCTAAATCGGGGATCGCTTGTTCAAGCAATAAACCGTGTACATTGCCTTTGGGAAGACCATTACAGTAACTTGAAATTAAATCAACTGTAACAAGTATAAGAGTCTAAGATGAAACATTTGATGCAGATCAATAAGTTTAAATATATGGACTGTATACAAGATTCAATGGAACATATATGGTTCGTGAATCATAGACTTACCAGGTAGCTTCTCAGGATGATTATAACAGATTCCATTTTCGCTGTCAAGCGTAGGTATGAATTCGTCTAAAAGAGGATGAAGCTTGCGAGGATCACCCCGTACCTTGGCCTCCAAGTGCTCTATGATCTCTAGATCCGTCGGGTCAAACTTCACTCCTGCCGGCAATCCAGGCAAATCCTGCAACATTCCGTCGCCACACATCATCAACCATGACTAAGATAGATAGTTTAATAACATATCCATGAGATTAAACATACCAAATATTCCTAACAAAGATACATAATCAGAATCTCAAATGCGATATAACACATATGCTTATAATTAAACATGAAAACAAGTTTAGTGTTACCTGATCATGAGGTCGGATACTTATAAGATGTCCGCAAGACGGGCAGGTCATGCTATTACGAAACTCATTAAACTTTGCCCCGATCTGAGCAGCTGCATCCATGGTCATCTTGGAAGAGGTCAGAGAAGAAGAAGAGCTTACACGAAGGATTTTCTCCTCGGCCCATGCCATCCTCAGTTGTTCTTGTGCATATACGGATCATATATCGCAAGCTCTATCGCTTCCTATTTTGTTCGATAGGTAATATGGTCTAAAGGGTATCTTGCAAATATGGTGATATGAATTGTAAGACAAGCAAAGGTGCCAAACAAACAAGAAAAAGATTGTAGGATAAGAAAGAATGAAAAGGAGGAGGTTTTCTTCACGTTTTTAAGCCTTGAAACCTGTCAATATATCGATCGGACGATCAATATAACATGATCTAAGTTATGATCTTGCTTGGCTAAGTTATCAAGGAACTGAATTCCTTGAAAAATTCTTCTTCTTTTTTTCTGTTTTTTGATGGTTGCTTGCTTGCTTTGATAGGTTGCTGGTTTCTTGCTAGCTCTTGATGTACATGTGAAAGAGAAAGAGACAGAATATTATTTGGTGGAAATTAATTTGGATTTTTAAGATTGGGAATTATCTGAAAAACAAAATGATGGGTTGCTTGGACGTCAAGTTATGCAATTATTATATTCTTGAAAAAGGAAAAGGTTAGACTTGAACTAGTTGAGGGAAAGGTATGTTTGTGCAAGAAAATGCCCTTCTAGGAATGAATTGCATGTATGTCTAGTATGCCACCAGATCATTTAAATCAATTCTTATTTGATTATTGTGATAATTGCATTTCATCCGCTATACTTTTAAAGTTCTACACATAATCTTCTGATATACTCCCTCCATCCCATAATAAAAGCAAATGTTTGACTTAAGGGTATAGATAAATTTTGACTTGCGTTACAAAATGATTAAAAATCATTTTTCGTAAAATAATAAAAATTATCGTGAAAGATTAATGATAGTTTAAGTATATATTTCAACCTCGAGACAGAACATAATTATTTTACATTGTTAAGACGAATAACAACGCTCCCTTAAATGCATGTTGAATTACAAAAAATGAAATGTTATATTTATTATGGAAATGTGGGAGTATCAAAATAGAAAGATCACTCCGTGTATACGGAGTATTAATTTATAATTTTCGACATATTAATTAGGACTTGGTGAATTTGTGACTAAACTGTCGATTGACATTGAAAATTCATTTTTTATATTAATTGAAGAGAGCGAGTCAATATTCAATCTCAACCCTTGATCTCGAGATATAGCCACAAATAAACGTATTTGTGGGTAACTACAAATCCGTTTTCCCTATCAATTATGAACATTAACATTGTCAAGGCATAAATTAATTTCTTTTCTTTCTTTCTTTCTTTTTTTTTTATGTAAAAAATACACGAGTTGTTTTGATAGAATTTGACAATATCAATCCCCTTAATTATTCTTTAAAAAATCACTCCTTTATTAGTGTTTTTTTTATTGAAACCTCTTAAACATGATACTCAATAAAGACTCATCTATCGGAGACCATAAGGACTTGTGCCAAACAAGATCTTTAAAATTCCCTCGTACTCTTGATTGATACAATTTTAATTTTATTTTTTGACAAGGAGATTAATATAATTTTTTAATCATAAATTTCTCTTAGGTTCATCTTACACATAGTTCGCAATCCAACAGAATTGATGCATATTTTTATAAAAAGTCAAAACAATTATCTTAGATATAGTTCGCAATCCAATAGAATTGATGCATATTTCATTTATGATGAGATAAATGATACATTCAGATCCTATCATGATGGATTAATTAAGTTGTTATTTAATGAGATGAAGATACAAGAAGATTTTTGGTGGTGTATTTTCGCTTGCACCTTATTTTTTTCTTGATCTCTTCCAAGTATGTGTGTATGTGTGTATGTGTGTACGTGGCTTCCACTGCACGTATCTTAATCTCTTAGGTGCAAGCCGACAGCCGCGGTCAAGCTAGACAATTGTAGCCGTAGATCTGATTCATGGGCAAACCAGACAACAAATCTGAGCCGTTGATTTTCATTACTAACTAGTGTGTTGTGCACGGCTGGTCTGTTCAAAGCTTCCCTGAGAAGGGACACAATTCATGAACGTGTTTACAACCATAATCAATTGTTGATTATTCTTTCGTCTCATTGAAAATAACACTCTTTCGTTTAAATATAATTGAAATATTGATTTTATGATGTAATTTTAAATTTATCTTATTCATTATTTAATTTTAATTATCAATCACATAATCTTTTTTTCTTTAATTTCAAACTATACATTACTTTTCAAATATAAAAACGTTACAAACAAATTTAGAACAGTCTACGGAGGTAGTATAAATCATCATAAGATCTTATTTTTAAATTTATTTATCAAAAATTATCTTTAACTTATTTATTGCCAATTCTAGGAATGAATTGCATGTATGTCTAGTATGCCACCAGATCATTTAAATCAATTCTTATTTGATTATTGTGATAATTGTGTTTCATCCGCTATACTTTTAAAGTTCTACGCATAACCTTCTGATATACTCCCTCCCTCTCAGAATAAAACAAAATTTTTGACTTAAGGGTATAGATAAATTTTAACTTGCGTTACAGAATGATTAAACATCATTTTTTTTTATAAAATAATAAAAATTATCGTAAAATATTAATGATAGTTTAAGTTATATATTTCAACCTCGAGACAGAACATAATTATTTTACATCGTTAAGACGAATAACAACGCTCCCTTAAATGCATGTTGAATTACAAAAAATGAAATATTATCTTTATTATGGGACCGTGGGAGTATCAAAATAGAAAGATCACTCCGTGTATACGAAGTATTAATTTATAATTTTCGGCATATTAATTAGGACTTGGTGAATTTGTGATTAAACTGTCGATTGAGATTGAAAATTCATTTTTTATATTAATTGAAGAGAGCGAGTCAATATTCAATCTCAATCCTTGATCTCGAGATATAGCCACAAATAAACGTATTTGTGGGTAACTACAAATGGGTTTTCCCTATTAATTATGAACATTGATATTGTCAAGGCATAATTTAACTTCTTTTCTTTTCTTTTCTTTTTTGTCAAAAATACACGAGTTGTTTTGACAGAATTTGACAATATCAATCCCCTTAATTATTCTTTAAAAAATCACTCCTTTATTAGTTTTTTTTATTGAAACCTCTTAAACATGGTACTAAAGAAAGACCCATCTATCGGAGACCATAAGGACTTGTGCCAAACAAGATCTTTAAAATTCCCTCGTACTCTTGATTGATACAATTTTATTTTTATTTTTTGACAAGGAGATTGATATAATTTTTTAATTATAAATTTCTCTCGTAATGTAGTTCGACGAACGAGGATATTCAAATAAAAAGTCAAAACGTTCATCTTACACATAGTTCACAATCCAATAGAACTGATGCGTAAGTTTTACAAGGAGATTGATACAATTTTTTAATTATAAATTTCTCTTATATCTATTATAGTAGTTTGACGGATGAGGATATTCAGATTAAAAAGTCAAAACATTCATCGTACACATAGTTGGATTGTGATGTAATTTTAAATTTATCTTATTCATTATTTAATTTTAGTATCAATCACATAATCTTTTTTTCTTTATTTTCTTTGATTTCAAACTATACATTACTTTTCAAATATAAAAACGTTACAAACAAATTTAGAACAGTCTACGGAGGTAGTATAAATCATCAAAAGATCTTATTTTTAAATTTATTTATCAAAAAATTATCTTTAACTTATTTATTGTCAATTCTAGGAATGAATTGCATGTATGTCTAGTATGCCACCAGATCATTTAAATAATTCTTATTTGATTATTGTGATAATTGCATTTCATCCGCTATACTTTTAAAGTTCTACACATGACCTTCTGATATACTCCCTCACTCTCAGAATAAAACAAAATGTTTGACTTAAGGGTATAGATAAATTTTAACTTGCGTTACAGAATGATTAAACATCATTTTTTTATAAAATAATAAAAATTATCGTAAAAGATTAATGATAGTTTAAGTTATATATTTCAACCTCGAGGCAGAACATAATTATTTTACATCGTTAAGACGAATAACAAAGCTCCCTTAAATGCGTGTTGAATTACAAAAAATGAAATATTATATTTATTATGGGACTGTGGGAGTATCAAAATAGAAAGATCACTCCGTGTATACTAAGTATTAATTTATAATTTTCGCCATATTAATTAGGACTTGGTGAATTTGTGACTAAACTGTCGATTGAAATTGAAAATTTATTTTTTATATTAATTAAAGAGAGCGAGTCAATATTCAATCTCAATCCTTGATCTCGAGATATAGCCACAAATAAACGTATTTGTGGGTAACTACAAATGGGTTTTCCCTATTAATTATGAACATTGATATTGTCAAAGCATAATTTAACTTCTTTTTTTTCTTTTTTTTTTGTCAAAAATACACTAGTTGTTTTGACAGAATTTGACAATATCAATCCCCTTAATTATTCTTTAAAAAATCACTCCTTTATTAGTGTTTTTTTTTATTGAAACCTCTTAAACATGGTACTAAAGAAAGACCCATCTATCGGAGACCATAAGGACTTGCGCCAAACAAGATCTTTAAAATTCCCTCGTACTCTTGATTGATACAATTTTAATTTTATTTTTTGACAAGAAGATTGATATAATTTTTTAATTATAAATTTCTCTTATATCTATTATAGTAGTTCGACGAACGAGGATATTCAAATAAAAAGTCAAAACATTCATCGTACACATAGTTGGCAATCCAACAGAATTGATGTATATTTCATTTATGATGAGATAAAAGATACATCCAGGTCATATCGATGACGGATTAATTAAATTGTTATTTAATGAGATGAAGATACAAGAAGATTTTTGGTGGTGTATTTTCGCTTGCACCTTCTTATTTTTTGTTATGTGGCTTCCATTGCACGTATCTTAATCTCTTAGGTGCAAGCTGACAGCGGCGGTCAAGCTAAACAATTGTAGCCGTAGATCTGATTCATGGGCAAACCAGACAACAAATCTGAGCCGTTGATTTTCATTACTAACTAGTGTGTTGTGCACGGCTGGTCTGTTCAAAGCTTTCCTGAGAAGGGACGCAATTCATGAACGTGTTTACAACCATAGTCAATTGTTCCGTCTCATTGAAAATAATACTCCTCCGTTTTAATATAATTAAAATATTGATTTTATATATGTAAATTCAAAATTATCTTATTTATTTTTAAATTTTAATTGTTAATCACATCATCTTTTTCTTTCCATTTTTTTTAATTTTAAACTACACATTACTTTTCAAATATGAAAACATTACACACAATTTAGAACGGTCGACGGGGTAGTATAAATCATCAAAAGATCTTATTTTTAAAACTTATTTATCAAAAAAATTATCTTGATTTTAGCAATGATTTGTTGTCTTTCCTTATTATATAACAGGGTATTAAGGTATTAATTCTCTCTAAAAAATATTTCCTCCATCCCACATAAAGTATTATGACACGTATTTCGATGTGTTTTTTATTTTTAATCTTAACGATATTAGAAAAATCTTAAATTGATGTAGGATTAAAGTTCATAAATTAATCAATCATTAGTGTTTTCTAATAATTTTGTAAAAAATGACGTTTGATCGTATTAAATTAGACCTCAAAGATATGTCATTATAATTTATGTGGGACGGAGGAAATACTCCCTTCTTTCCATATTTTTTTACAACAACACATAATTTGGAGTGTTTTGTTTTTATTTTTAATGATTTGAAAAAAAATATTAAAATAGCACAAGATTAAAATTTATAATTTAATCTATCATTAATATCTTACAATAATTTTATAAAAAAAATAATGTTTGATCCTATTAAATTATACATTGGGATATGTATCGTTATACAATAAATGGGACGAAGGAAGTACATAATAACACTTTTTTGTTTTCTGAAAAACAACACAGCATTTAAGGACGCAAAAATTGCAACACCATTTGACCAAAAATAAAAAGTAAATACTTTACAACTCAAATTTTTGTTTTAAAAAAATAAAAACATCTTTATTTTTTGAGATTTTTATATATAATCATCTCAAATCTTAGAAATATATATAAAAAACCACCTCAAATCTTCATATTTATAAAAACACTACTCAAATCATATGACATTTCAAAAACACTATTCAAATCATATGATATCTTTAAAAATAATACTAAAATCATATTATATTTTTTAAAATAATTATTAGCTTTAGTAAAATCATTATCTTGACTTTTTTAATTTTTTTTTCTAATTTATTCATCTACATAGTTTTTTTTCATCTCTTTATAAGAAAATTTATTTTCTTCACATTATTTCTTGAATTTCATCAATTTTTCTGTTTCTCAAATCTTAGTTATCTTATTAAATTTTATTAATTCGACTACTCAAATCATAATTATCATTATTTTTTATACAAATATGAAAATATCAAATAAGGGAAAAGAAAAAAATATCCAAAATTATTAAAATTGATGTATTCATTAACAACAACAACTATTATGTAAATTTCATATGATTTAAATAATATTTTTATATATATATAAAATTTTGTTATCTTTTGATAAATTCCTAAAATTTTGTGTGCTTATTTATAAAAATCCCTTTTTTTAATAATACTTCGCCCCTTGATTTTGGACCCTTCTGCCCCCAATTGTAACTGGCCAACTTGCCGCCACGTGCACTGCAACGTTTTCCAGGACGAGGGCGGAGGTTTGGAGTACATGTAATCAACAATTTTCATCTTGGTTGAAAATTTATGTATGTTCGATACTTGCATTAGATTGTTTAATGATTTTCGTCAATCAAGAATTAAAACAATTCATTAATACTCCGTTTGCAGGTTATCAACAACAATGTGGATGCTAATATCCGAATTTTTGCTCTTGGACCAAATAAAAAGGTTCAGAAGTATGATCAAGATTTCATCAAATGGGTTCAAATTTGATACGTTTGAATATGGAGAGCTTAAAGAGACAATGAACCATGATATTTGTCTTAAAAGCCAAGGAGATGGAGACTTTTATGGTATCCTTCAAAGCATTATGCGCTTATAGTATTTTGGAGATGATAGACCGTGCCATGTGATTCTATTTAAATATAAATGGTTTGATCCTCGTCCTCGTGGTACTAAAGTGAATACGAGATATACGTTGGTTGATATTAACTAGACTAAATTGCTCTCATATTATGACCCATTCATATTGGCGTATCAAGCGCAAGTATCATATCATCCACATCCTGGGATAGGAACAGACAAAAGAGATGGGTTGATGGAATTCAACATCAAGGCAAAAACCTTGATAGATTCACCTTGATGAAAACCGACTTTCAAGAAGATAGGAGGTGATTCGCCTTCTGTTTCAGAAACAGATATGGATGACATGAGCGGATAACGAAGAGGTCAAAATTTTTATGTTAGTAATTATTTTTTAACAATTGCTGGTTTGTCTTTATAGTAGCATTCCTTAATTCTTCTTATCTAAGAAGGGTATAGTTTATATTATTCCCTCATTGTTTTGTTTTTTTTTTTTTTTTTAATCTGTCACCTTTTTGTATTTCTTTCATGGTTTATTACTGAGGATATGCCTAAAAAAAGATAAGGGTAAGAGAGTACTGCAAGGTGGGAGTGGAGTTGATTGCTACTCTCCTTCTTATGGACGAAGTCGAGGTGTGCGCGTAGACGGGAGTGGAGATGATCCTGGACATGCTACTAGGGCTCGAGAAAGGCAGTTTGCACATCTTAGATCTACACTATGTGACAGCGATCAGATCGATGACTCTTTAAGGAGATGATTCTATGAATGATATGGATGACAACGTCGATGTACCTAGCCCGAACAGTTCTATTGATGTCCCTTCGCACCCAGATGAGAGAGAGAATCTTTGAGCACTATATATTCTGTCCCAAGATTCTTTATGGTAATTATTTGATGTATTTTCATTTGTATTTCATTTTATATCCTTCTTTAGAAATGTGTTATTAATGTAAATTGTTTGATTTAGGTTTAAATGCACGGTGTCTTGGAGGATTGGTGCCCATCTTAGGAAGTATTACGATGGAGCTTAGTTTTTTTGATGGTGGGAGCACATACCGTCTATCGTCTATCGATGGTGCGTTGCCCTTCTTTTGGGCAATTAGGTACTGTTATTCCATTATATTATCTTGTCCATATTCTCAGTTCTTATTATCTTGTATATATTCTCATTTTTATAACTTGTATATATTGTTATTTTGTAGCATGATTTTAGATGGGACGTTTCTCATGTAGATGCTGTTAGAAGGGGATTGGAGTATTATGTTAACAAGAGGCTATCTGACATGTATAATTATATTTGTGCGACATCTCTTAGTAAGGTGATCTCTTGGTGCAGATGGAGATTCGAATGGGGTGTCTTGCTAATCATGAAAAACCAGAGTTTCAAGAAAAATCGAGAAGAAATACAAAAAATAGGAGAAAAAGATGAGCCTTCATAGCATAGCATCTGTTTCTACCACAGAAATCAAAGTTAAGTTGGTATGTTGATTACTGTATTTATTTTTATTTTTCATATAGTTATTATCAACGAAGAATGAGTTACAAATATTCTTTGTACTAATTGTTGTTGGCGAGGGAGCTTGAGCATGAACCGACAACTGCAGAAATGATAGGATTTTATTTTCAAAACTTTGCGAACCCCGTAAATATCTCAACTATTCTCGTAAAAATCTCAACTATCTTGACATAAATACATTCAAACACGACGCAAATTAACCCAGCATCTGGAGAAGTAATCTGAACAGAGACAGGGAAAGGGTAAGAGTTCGTCTCTCGCTTTGATTTCGTTATTCGCAATGATAAACACCCATAACTTGCTGCATATTTGCAAATTTTCTCGAGGCATGTCGAACTACTATTAACAGAGCTTTTTATTTCATTTCACATAGTTGAGAACATAGGAATGATAGCATAGCACACAGGATACAATTGCATAGTGATCAGTAAGATGATCCTGCTTACGAGATAGGATAGATAACGACTTTCCCAATTGCCCAGTTTGATTCGAGGTAAGTGAAGGCTTCGACTACCCGGTAGAAAGGATAAGGTCCATTTGGATCGAGTATCGGCTTCACTGTCCCGTTCTCTATGTACGGATTCAGCTTCTCCAGAACATCTCCATCAACAGTCAATATAAAAAAGAAGCCGGGAGGTGAGACGGAGCTAGCAATGGACACAGTAATTCCGCCTTCTTTAATTGTTTCAACGACTTGTTGTCTTCCCCTTTCATTTTGGCGAAGGAAATCCATCACGTTCGGCTTCCCTTGATTTCGCCGGATCTGCTTCAAGTTGCCCAAGGCCTGGCGACCTAGATCCGGCCAGTGACAGTTCCTCTCCTCGCCGGCCCTAGTCGGAACTGTTCCGAGTTAGCTGCTTCTTTTCTTGCTTTGGGAGTCGGCTGTTTCTTGCCTGCTTTGGGGACAGAGGAGTCCAAGGGGGGAATATCCTCTCATTTGTTAAATCATAATGGTTACAATCAACCATTAAATGCGAATAAGATATGTGATATGTATATGGGATATACACATATGATCGTGATTATATTGTTCAGTTGCTTATGTCATTTATTTACTTGTGTAGGTATTGACGTTATACAATAACAGGATTGAGCCTTAGATTAAATTTTGGGATTTCAATTATGATAAGGTAACATATATCATTATCCTAAATTATGCATGATTTGATTTATGTGTTTGGGTGATCACGTACCTGCATGATAAATAAAAGAATAAAATTATGATGTATTTGATTGACTTGATTTGTTTGCCAAAAAGGTAACGATGCAACCTGTAGAATATTATAGAGTTTTAATAACGATTCTTGAATATTGCTTGTTTGCTCTTGACGTGTGATATCCTGTGTTAGTAGATTATGTTTATTGCAACGAACTATAAATCCTGAAAATTCAAGTGAACGATACGAAATATAATATGAATTATGAACGCCATGGTAGTCGTCTGCTAATCATGGATTAATATGATTGATATCATATTATACGTCTGAAAATCTTAAAATATGAATGTCGAAACAAATGTTTATTGTACATGGAAATTAAGTAATAAATTTCATGGTACACGCATGAAATCTCGAGAATCTTGTGAACCTTGAAAATCTTGAATCCTGTCGTACATGAAATTATTACGGTTTAATTTCATGCTACCTGTCTGAAAATTCTGAAAACTTGAACATGAAGACATTCCTGTAAATGACAATAACTGAAAGAGTTACGGGTCCTCAACTAGCTAGGGAGGGATAGAAACCCCCTTCGCGTGCACGCAACGCTATCAATTGAAATATAATTGGTGGCCGTGTTTGGTTATCATTAACCGTTATGGGTCGACTGCAGCGACCATCTTGTTTGTTTAATTGTTATTAGTATGACGATACTGATAACATTATATTCCTGCTGTAACTTCTCTCATGTTATTAACCTGCAAAAATCATAAGAATTATTATGATGTGACAAACCATGTCATTAACCTGTAAAAAAAATCATGAGAATCAATATGCATCATAGAACATGTCATTAACCTGTCAAAGTAATGGAATTAATATGACTTGACACGAAATATAGACGAGCTTAAAAAACCTTAATAAAGGCTATTGATGACGGAAAAAGGATTAACCTGTTTGACTTGAGATATTATCTTGTGTGTAATTTATACGTTCCTGCTTGACATATGATTGTTCGGTGTTGCTTGCATTGCATCCTGTTTACGCATGAGAAACACATGATATGTATGACCCTTGAGATGGACGTGTATCCTGTGTTATTGGGAGACTTTCGAGCTCACGGTTATGTGTTCGTTTCAGGTAATAAAGATTCGAGGAAGGGTCCGTTACTTAGCAAGGATGAATGAATTCGACTTGTTGTAATATTGCCTTTCTTTCTAGATGTTGACTTTCATGTAATATAAGACGATGTAAGTTGGATATTTATTTCTAGTCCTATGTTTTTGATACTTAAACCCCTTGTATTTTTGTCGCCTTGTTTCAAAGGAAACTTTGGAGTGACGGTAACGCCATGTGTTTAGCAGATATTGGACAGAAAATCTTGGGACGTTACACTCACGAAGAAAAAGACAGCTGAGAATTCTGAAGGATGTTCTTTTACTGATGACAGAGCTAAGGAGATGATGATATGTGTCTTTTTTTTAGATTTAATAGTTATATCTTTGTTTGAGAAAAAATAAATAGATTACAAATGTTATGTAAATTATATCTTTTATCCACACTTTATGATGTAATGCAGGAGGAGTATGACAGGTCATGGGGGGAGTATATGGAGGCCAACAACATAGCAAATTCAAGTGATGTGCCTGCTCAGATTCAAAATGATTTGTATTTGAGTGTTATTGGGTGAAGGAAGAGGAATGTACTCAGATTAGGCTCTGAGGTGAATTGTTATTATGAGAAGCCACGGTCAAGCTCCTCCGCATCTAATTCCTCACAAATGACCTTGGAGTTGGAAGACGTTAGGCAACAACTTGAAGAGCAAGCAACATTGCTCTAAGAACAAACTTCGCGATTGACGTCCTTACGCAATTTATGAGCGAACTCTCTCAGGATCCTCAAGTTTGTTCTAATTTATTTTCTCTCAGGATCCTCAAGTTTGTTCTGATTTATTTTCTCATTTTAAATTCCCCCACCCCCTCCACCACTACCATCATGCGAACATCTTTGTTAGTTGTTGGGTGTGTAGTTGTGACTACTCGACTTGATTGGATTTACTACGATTTGGGACATTTTATTTTCTTGTATTGTATGTTGGATGTAATTGGAGAGTTTATTTATTTGTATTCTTGTATGTTGGATGTAATTTGAGAGTGTTTTGTAAGTTTTGTGAGTATTGTTGGATTTTGATGTATTTATATAGGGGAGGTGCATAAAATAGCGCTGACATGATTATGGATGACAACATTTTCGACGGCTTACAACATTGCTCTAAGAACAAACTTCGCAGATTGACGTCCTTACGCAATTTATGAGCGAATTCTCTCAGGATCCTCAAGTTTGTTCTGATTTATTTTCTCTCAGGATCCTCAAGTTTGTTCTGATTTATTTTCTCATTTTAAATTCCCCCACCCCTTCCACCACTACCATCATGCGAACATCTTTGTTAGTTGTTGGGTGTGTAGTTGTGACTACTCGACTTGATTGGATTTACTACGATTTGGGACATTTTATTTTCTTGTATTGTATGTTGGATGTAATTGGAGAGTTTATTTATTTGTATTCTTGTATGTTGGATGTAATTTGAGAGTGTTTTGTAAGTTTTGTGAGTATTGTTGGATTTTGATGTATGTATACAGGGGAGGTGCATAAAATAGCGCTGACATGATTATGGATGACAACATTTTCGACGGCTTACAAAGACCGTCGAAAAAATCAATATAGTTTTGAGGTTACCGACGACACCCTATTCGTCGTTGATTTTCCGACAGCTTATACACCAGCCATTGCTAATTTACTGATGGAATGTCACCCGTGCGGTTGCAAAAAATTTACCGACGACTTTTGTGTGTTGTCGCAAAATTACCACGGTTTACAATGGTCATGGGAAAGTTTCTCACGGATAAGTTATTTCTGTCGAAAAATAGGGTCGACGAGTAGTTTTGTGATGACTTTAAAGCCGTTAAAAAATCGTTGGAAACACTGCGTTCCGATGGTTTTTGTTTGTCGATAATGTCCTGATTGGTTGTAGTGTGCTTGGGCAGTGCAAGCCACAGGAGAAACTCTTCTCGCATTAAAGCTCGAATTCGGCGACTTCAGGGATATTCATCGTCTTGAGAAACTTCTTCCTCTTAGGGTTTCTTCTCCTTGCTTTAGATCTCTATAGATTTCGCTGACGGACTGAAAATGACATTCCTCTCTCGCTCTCTGTATTTATATGCGTGGTGTTTCTTGACGAGGAAAATGGCGGGCTTTGATAGCCAAAGTTCAAAACTTTTCTTTTTGGTGGTTTTTGAAAGAAGGGCACATAAAGAGAAATTGGCATCCGGTATATCCATGTAGCAAACTTAATTTGGTTTCGTACATTGGAGATTTACCTTATGTACAAACTTTTTGTCGAGATGACAGTCGATGCGAGTCTTTGAATGCTCTATCTTTCTTCCTACGTAAATGCACTCGAGCTAACACTGAATATGCTATGCAAACGAACGAGCCGATTCTGGACACTTAGGGGATGTTTGGCTGGTCATACAGCTGGTCAAAATCAAGTTTAAATCATTTTGTAATGTTAAGATAGATGTCTGACATTGTTTTTAGTTATAACTTTAAATAATTTTTCTGTTTAAAGTCATAAGCTATTTGAAACAGTTTTCCTTTTTAATGCACAAAGTAAAACTGTTTTTTGCCAAACAAAATATATTTAAGCTTTTTTACCAAATATCAAATTATTTATTATAAAATTACAATCCGTTATAACTTATCATTAACCGTCATAAGCATCTATAAACACTTTTTATAAGCTCAGCCAAACGGGCCCATAATTCTATAAATCAGACGAGTAAGCTTGAAGCTCAGCTCGCGTTTGATGTGTACAACTAAAAAGATTTCAAATCATTGAAAAGGATCTCTATTTGATATGTATACGACCATAAATGTATTCATCAGTTTCATTCCCTATACATCACAGGCATAATATGTACCAAAATGGCTGACAGATTTATATCAGCTGAACCAAAAAGCCAATTTTGAAAGCACTATCATGGCGCTGGGATCGGGATCAAGGATTGATATCCATTAGCCTCATCAATTACCACACCAATGCTTGGCCTGCCCTCAGCAGGTGCACCAGGTCTTGTCCAGATCTTGACAAGTCCCTTCCTGCAGGATGTGAGCATGGACTCGAGTAAAAATCAAGTCTGAGAGCAGCGTAGCATGAGCACGGCGAGCAACCGACTGATGAAACTCCATAATGTCTTGCAATCTGGGGAAGGCTGCTCGATCGGGCCTGGATGAGCCATAGGAGAACGATAAGACAAAGAGCTGCCCTGGCCATGGGAACCCTTTGGATTGCTTCCGCCTGCTGGATCCATGAAATCCTTCCTAAAGTTCCAGAGGTTAAGGTGTGCATCCTGGTCGGAAGGCATAATGAACATACGCATGAAAAAGAAACTCCGAATTAGTTGAACTGATTGCACTAAAAAGCTATGGTTATATTACTAGACCCACAGAGCCAAACTGATACGTGACATCTTGATTTGCATCATCAGACTCGGGGATTGGCCAATATGGATCAAAAGCAACTCTGACTACCTGCCAGAAACAGACGTCGAATCACCACAACGAAGAATAATCCTGCGTGTACCATGGAAATGGACACTGCTCTGGTCACCTAGTAAGACAGCAAGACCAATACATTGACAGTGATGATAGGGAAAATAGACAATAAACTGACGGAGCGAACGAGAACTAACAAAAGATTTGTGGACCTTTCCCCAAGCGACCGTTAGCTGCTCCATACTCCAAACATGAACCTTGTCGTCTACCCCTCCGGCCACAATGTACTTCCTATCCGCACTGTAAATCAAGACTAGGTCTGAGAAACAATGTACTAACCTTAAACTGAACTTAATGTAGTGGCGAATAAGGTGTCCGTTACCTCCAAGCACCACACAATAAAGCACTGCAAAAGCTTTTAGAAAACCGAATGGGTTACCCGTTTCTATAGTCGAAGATACGGAGATAGCCTGTACAAATTAGCGAGCAAGCTCAGATTGGCTGCGCAAGAGTAGAGATGAAAGGAATCTTCATAACAGGAAAAAAACGTCCGACAGTGGCCATGCAACACTGTTGATCGACCTTTCGCATATGTGCCATCTGGCATTTGGATTTGCCTGCAAATCAAACACGAATTTAACTTATGCTCAGCACTTCAGGACTACTTCGCAGAAAGAATAATCCGATAAATCACGCTACCTCAGTGTTTAGAGCAGGAGCAAAAGAAAAATCAGTTTTGTCCTCGATTATGGGGAAAGACGGATCACCTAGACCGTGTTTATTCTAAAAGGAAATTGAGAAGCCACAAATCATCACCAGGGTCAGCGTGTCAGAGCAAAATAAAAGAAACCAGCAAACAAGCCAGCTGAAAATGTATACCATATCATAAACATACAGATTTCCGTCATTATGAGTTACAACAAATGCACCATTACTATTTGGCACCCACGCAATATTAGTACAACCCCTGTGAAGAACAAACACGGATCAGAAAGTCGCCATGAAAATAGCCGGCAGAGTTTCTTGTACTGTAAGAAGATTTCTAAGCATTTCACATAACCAAATGATAAGGAGATGTAATGGGCAAGATAACCCTTCTTTGGAAGAGAAAACTAAATACTTTTGCAAGAATGGACGACAGGAAAAAAAGAAAATCTCGACTACTTTGCATTTGCACCTGACCAAAAAAAGAACCAACTTGTCTTCAGAAAGATAGAGAAGCACACTTCACAAACTAAGGAGGAAATCAGAAGAGTATCAGAATAAAAAGATCAAATATAGCCAAGATGGCATAGAATGAAGGAAAAAGGAACGTCACATGATGGAAAGAAAGTACCACAGCAATGGAAACTTATATCTTGACTCACTCAGTCTAAAGCAAGTACCTCCTTTCATGAACATATCGAAGTGTATCTAGAATTTATGGGTTTGATAATCATTGTGTTCTTGAATCTTAGCTTCCTCCGCTTCATCACAGAGTCATCCCTGGAGATAAAACATGAAGCCATAAAAGTGAAGTTTTAAGTGTATTGAAGAATAGTAGGCAAAGAAGACATAATACATGGTCATTGATCCCTCATTAAGCAGGAAACCGAGTAGAGCATAACGACGACATCATAGAGAAGATAAATTAGATGGTTTCTGCAGACAATCAGCAAATATCAATTCATGCAGAAAATCAACAAACATCAATGCCAGATATTACCTATTTCTGCCAAAAAGATAGCATTTACCTCATGATAAAGGAACCATCATTCTTACAGCATCGAGCATCGACTAGCTTTTTCCCAGCACTCCGAAGTTGTTCTCGAAGGGAAACCGAATAAGCTATTGAACAAGGACAGGAAAAAAAGGGTCAGATATCACAACCATAAGCACAACCCAACACTGTAGTTCAAAAAGATTTACCATCTCCATTGCTCATCCTGATAGCCAAATCATGCCCATTAGTGGCTTCTGCTTTCGAATGCATGGCAGGTTGGGCACGAAGAACCAAATGAACCGACGTTCTTGGCCACTGCATTTGAACGTAACAGCATACATTAGGCATCCGAAATATTCCAGACCAAGGTAATGCAGAAAGACACACTTGAAACAAAGAGTACCTTGTTCTGTGGGGGTTCAGATTACTTATGTAAATCGCATTCCCAACGTCAAATATCATGAAAGTCCTGCTTCCATCAGAATCAGAACTGGCAGTTGAGCTCTGGTCTTCTTGGGGTATCAGATGAAAAAACACAGGATCAAATAGATCAGAAGTTAACAGCCATTTTAATACAGTTTGTATTCCAGTAGGGACAACCGCACTTCTTGTTGGCAGCATCGACATAGAAATTTCCTCTTTGAGCTCAGCAAAAGTTACCTGAAAACCAACAGCTACCACCGATTGTTGGGGATCGATTCACTCAATAATCAAACAAATAAAGGAAGTAGAGATACAAGATTTACGTGGGAAAAACCCTCGAGAAAAAAAACGCATGGACGTCGACGTAATTTATTATGAAAAGATTATACAATGAGTTCTGTTTACATGGGGTATTTATAAGCACAAAATAAAATGATTTAAAAATAAATCAAATCTCGTATGGATGCCTGCACGGGACGGGCCGTGCGTGCTTGTTTCGTCAAATTCTCCACAATCAGGACCACACCCTCATAAATCTCCCACTTGGGACTGATTCCCAAACATCATTCAACAAGAATCATTTTGATTATATTTAGTAATTGACTACAGGGTTGTCTTTCGTAGCAATCTTCACCAGCTATATTTTGATACCATGTGTAAGCATCACTTGATTATATTTTGTCATATATCGATAAAGAACACCACGCATTAAGTAGAAACGAATAGAGAATTACTTTAGAGTTTTTCATAGTTCTGAATGTGAATCTGCAACGGAAGTGAATATCCTTGTACGAAACCGGTACTACTCCTTGATAGCAGCTTGCTTTGTACCCTTCACGTATCGTAAAATCTGCTTCACAACCTTGTGATGCAAAACAGTAGGCCTCTCCATATACCTGCTTGCCAACCCGACAGCAAATGAGAGATCTGACCGTGTGTGAAGAAGATACCTGAGACATCCAACGATGCGCCTATACTCTATGTCATCCACTGGAACTCCTTCTAAATCTTTGTGTAGGTGTAATTTAGGCTCCATCGGATATTTGGTGGCATTGCACTCTGTCATCCCGAATTGTGACAATATTTTCTTGGCATAAGCTGACTGCTTCAGCTTTATCTGTCTCTTTTTTTGCTCAACCTCAATCCCGAGGTAGTACGATAGAAGTCTCAAATCGCTCATCTCAAATTCTGTCATCATCTGTTGCTCGACGAGCTTGACCTCTCTAGAGTTGCCTCCTGTCACAATAAGGTCATCAACATAAACGCCCACAATAAGAGTTGCACCTCCTTCTCCCCGAGTGTATTTAGCTTGCTCTTGAGAGCATCTTCTGAAACCGAGTTCCTTCAGGCTACGATCCAAACAAATGTTCCACGCTTGCGGAGTCTGTTTAAGCCTATAAAGAGCTTTCGACAGTTTGTACACCAGATGCTTTTGGTCTTGTACCTCAAACCCTTCCGATTGAGCGACGTAGACCTTTTCCTCTAACTCTCCGTTGAGGAATGCTGATTTAACATCCATATGGTGCACCTCCCAGCTACGATTCGCTGCAAGGGCAAGAATCACCCGAACTGTATCCAATCTAGCAACGGGTGTGAAGATTTCTTCAAAATCAATACCTTGCTACTGAACATACCTTTTAACCACTAATCTAGCTTTGTGCGTGACAATCTGACCTTCTGAGTCCTTCTTCAATTTGAATACCCATTTCAAACCAATGGGTTTATGGCCTGGTGGAAGCTTGGTCAAAGTCCATGTATTGTTCTTCTCGATGGACTACATCTCCTTCTGCATTGCCTGAGACCAGGCTCTCTCAGCTGCTGCTTCACGGTAGCAGATTGGCTTGTCAGACTCCAATATCATCAACTCATCTTCGTCATCACCAAGAACAACTTCTTCTGTGTTGGCGTAAATGTCTGTGATCTCTTTGAGACTCACAGGGCCACTATCGGGGGACTCCGGAACTTATAATGGACTATGCGTACTCGGGGTAGATGGAGTTGTTTCTTCTGCCGCAGGTGATGATGCACTTGCACCACCGCCTGTCTCTGGCTCCGCTGCACCTGCCACAGGTGAGGAAGACACTGCTTCAACACTCGAGGTGTCATATATGATGAAACCTGACACCCTGTCATGAGTACTTGCACTCCAATTCCATTCAAGGTTCTCTTGGAAGATCACATCCCTGCATATATGGAGTTTCTTCTGATGAGGATTGTAAAGACGATGTGCCTTACAATCTTCCTCCACTCCAAGGTAAACCATGGGAAGACTCCGATCATCCAGCTTCTTAGGATGTGAAACTGTTACCTTCGCAAAAGCTGTGCAGCCAAACACTCTCAGGTGCCCGAGATGTGGCTTGCGGCCAGTCCAAGCTTCGAACAGTGTACACTCTCCTAGCATCTTTGTCGGTAACCGATTTAACAGGTATACTGCATGTCTAACAGCTTCTCCCCAAAACTCAGCAGAAACATGCATGCTCTTGAGTAGAGATCGAGCCATAGCCATTACGGTCATGTTTCTCTGCTCCACCACACCGTTTTGTTGAGGAGAATACGGTGCAGTGAGATGCCTCTGAAGACCTCATTCTTCACATAGTCGTGTGAACTCTTTTGAGAGAAATTCTCCACCACGGTCCGTCCTCAGGGTTTTCACTCTGTGATGAGTCAAATTCTCCACCTGACACTTGAACTTCTTGAACACAGTACATGTTTCAGCTTTTGTTTTGAGTGTAAAAACCCACATCCAACGGCTATAATCATCGACAATGAGGAGGAAATATATATATTACCAGCAAGTGTGTTTGGTGTGATAGGCCCACATAGATCAGCATGCAGTAACTCCAGTGGCTTCTTCGATCTGTAGGACGTCTGAGTCGGAAAAGGAAGCCGAATCTGCTTGGATGTCAAACAAGTGTCACAGAGCTTGTTCGGATATGACAGCTTTGGAACTCCAACCGCCAACTGTTTATCCCCCACGAGCTTAGTGTATGAAAGTTGACATGACCGAGCCTGGCATGTCACAGCCATGCCGGATTGTCGAGGCTGGCTAATAGACAGACCGGTTTAGCTAACTCCAAACTGCTCTTATATAAGCGATTCAATAGCTTACCATTGTCATAGACCTTCATATCTTCTCTCACCATGTTCATCTCGACCCCACTTTCTGTCATCTACCTGAGACTTATGATATTAGTGCATAACTGCGGAATATAGTATATCTCATGGAGAATATACTGGTCGCCATTCCTGTACTGAAAAACAATCGTTCCTTTTCCCATGACTTGCACGACCGAGCCATCGCCAAACTTCACCCTTCCGGTGATGTTCTTATCTAACTCCTCAAACATTCCTCGTTGGCCTGTTATATGATTACTGACACTGTTGTCTAAGTACGAGATATTCATATCCCTGCGAACAGCATGCTGTGTCTCTTCATGAGCCATGGAAAACAACAATGATGGCTCTTCACGGGTAGCTTGTGTGTGTGGTTTCTCATCGTTTCGCCGCTTGCTACGGCACTCAGAAGCATAATAACCCATTTTCTCGCAATTGAAACATTTGATGTGGCTCTTATCACGGCTGTTGCTGCCGCCGGTGCCTCCTGCACCTTCCTCACGTGCTGCAGTATTTCTGCCTCGGCCACCCCGTCCACGACCTCATTCACGCCACTGACCTTTGCCTCGGTCTGAGGTGTTAGACCCACGACCCAGTCCAGATGATGAAGCTTCTCCGGTGCTATTCCTCTATGGTGTCTGACGCTCGGTAGGGGTGAACATGAGTTGTCTATCACCACTCCCGGTGTTCTCGTGGAGTCGCGTCCTCTTCTCGTATGCCTTCAATCTTCCTATAGGCTCCTCGAACGGCATCGTCTCGATGTCAAAAAACTGTTCAATTCCGGCAACAACTGGGAAATACTTGTCAGGCACACAATCTAGTAGCTTCTAGACAAGTGCGGCATCGTCAGGTTTCGCTCTAAGACAAGAAACCCTACTAGACATACCACTAAGGTTTCCAGCGAACTCATCAATCGACTCCTGCTCTGTCATCCGCAATGCATCAAATTCACTTTTCAAGGTTTGCAACCGAGCTTTCTTGACTCTATCAGCACCCAGGTATCTCGTCTTCAAACTCTCACAGGTTTCCTTTGTTGTCTTCTTCTTCGCAATCTGAAGAAGCACATCCTCGGGAATAGATTGGAGGATGTACGCATGCGTCTTTTTGTCCTTCTTAGGATCAATTTCCTCTCCTTCCGGTGGTTCGATCACCTCCCAGACTTCCTGAGCATTTAGGATTGTCTCCATTTTGATGGCCCAAACCGTATAGTTGGATGAGTTCAACATCGAAAAATGGAACGACATACCGCCGCCTTCCTTAGACATATTATGGGGCACAATAGACTTTATGACGAATTTTGATTTGTGAAACCAAAATTTTCCTTCAGGTTTTTTCCACAAACGCGTACACGTGTTTCTCCTTCAGGTTTCAAATTTTATTTTTTTTGTACGCGTTGACTTAGTCAATGACCAAATACTTCTTTTGCCTTTTGTTTAATAGTAATCACTGACTTCTCTTCCCAAAAGCAAAACAAAAACCTGAACTCTGCCTTCCTTTCCCTTTCACGCCTCAGCTGCAGACTCCAGGTACACCCCTTCTCTTTAAAACTTCTCCATCATCACCCTTCGACAGCACTCCGCTGTCTTCCAACCTCATGCTCTCAGCGTCGTCGTACTAGCTCGCTCAAGATCTGAAGCAAGGGGATACGTCGACGACGTAGATCTCAAATGACTCGTCCCTCCGTGAAATCGCGAGTGTGCGACCAAGTTCGAGGTCTGAGTCCGCGGATGATGGTTTTCCCTGATGGATCGGCGGTTGCTCTGATACCAAATCATAGCAGCTTGCTTTGCGGCGAAGGTGCGTGGTGTTTGGGTTAGTGTGACGAGGTGTTTGGTGGGGAACAACAATTCCCCTTTTCTGTTTTTTATTTTATTTTTATTGCTTACTCATACATACATATACATAAATCTGCTGAAAATATATAAACGCATACAAGCACATTGACATCATGCCTTACGTCCGAACTGTCGTTTTCCAGGTGAGCTCTCCTCTCCACTCAGGCAGGATTAACGGCTCACACTCCTTTGATAACCTCGGCTACTGATTTGATGAGGCACGTATACGAATGAGTCTCAGAGGATATGACCTAACTTATATATATAATCCTAACGGGACCTCTAATCACGGACTCGTTAGGTCTGACCCATTGAGCCTGAAGGTCAGCCCACACCATCCATCCCATATTCGACTTCATTATGAGTTCGATAACCACGATTTACTATAACTATTAAGTAACCTGATTAATTACAATTAATATAACCCACCCTTATGAGAATATTAAAATTAATATTTTCACATTCTCCCACTTAGTTTGTATTAATTGTTAAAACTATTTTAAAAACGACTCTGCTTTAGAAAACAAAACATTACCAGGTTAATCTGTGTTTTCAAAAATTATGCACACTTTACAAAACCGATTGGTCTAATAAGACTCTTCAAGTAGATCCGGTCCTATAGAGTTTCAAATTTCGAATTATGGCTGCACTGCGTCTTTGATAAAAGCGATATAGAACCGTTTCTCAGCTGAAGCAGAATATAGAGCTATGGCTTTAGCTACTTCTGAGTTGATTTGGCTTGAAAGTCTCCTATATGAACTTGGTGTTCGGTTACCTAGTCCTCCAGCTCTCTACTGTGATAATAAGGCTGCCATTCACATTGCTGAGAATCCATTCTTCCATGAGAGAACCAAGCACATAGAGGTGTTGACTGTCATTTTATACGTGACAAGGTTCAACAGAGGAAAATCCAGCTGCAGCATGTAACAGCTGGTGACCAAACTGCAGATATCTTCACAAAAGCCTTATCTCGATCTCTCCATTGTCATTTCACCTCCAAACTGGGTTTATTAGACATATATGCTCCAGTTTACAGGGGAGTATAGAAAATAGGTTAAGTTATTGTATTATGTTGTATAAATACTACTCTTTGATTATCAATAAAACTTCACTTCTCCAAAACTCTCAACACCCATCAAACATCTTCACCTTCATTGTACCTAACCCAGCCACCTTGCAAACCGTGTCATTTCCCATAACCACGGATCCTCCACTGCACGGAGTCAGAGTATCAAACCAATCTTTAAACTGGCACATATGGAACGAGCATCCAGAATCCATGATCTACTTGTTCCTCAAATCATTACCTTAAGTTGCAAGTGCAATTTTATGGGATTCAGCAACTCGAGAAGCCACGTAGAGATCACCATCGCTGTCATCTACACCTTTAGCTATACTTGCAAAGTCTGAAGACTTTCCTTGCTTGTTCTTATTCTGAAAACATTGACCTCTCATATGCCCCTTCTCATGGCACTTGTAGCACGCAACCTGAAAAAGATCTCGTTTTCCTAATCGAGACCCTTATTTCTGTGCTAACCTTTACCTCTGTTCTCTGATTTCATCAAGTACTCTTCCCCTTAACTGGATCCGGAAGAGCTCAGCTTGTTAACATCAAGAACTATAGAAGTCACTGCCTCAACACTCAACTTGTCCTTACCAACAAGTAATGTTGTCTTCAAGGTAGCATACGAACTCGAAAGAGACATTAATAGGATCAACGCTTGATCTCCCTCATCCACCTTAACATCCAAACTAGCCAGTTGCGTCACAAGCCAATTAAACTCGATGATATGATCATTCAAATCTGTCATGTCCTTCATCTTGAGATCTAACAGGTTTGTCTTCAAATACAACTTATTTGATAACGATCTAGACATGTACACAGATTCTAATTTCTCCCACATCTTCGTCGATGAGACCTCAGTCAGAAACTGATACTTAACCTGTGGCGCAAGGCTCAATCTGATTATAGATGCAGCCTTACCTTCTAATTTCTCCCAGTCCTCCTCTTTCATATCAGTCGGTTTCTATCCTTTCAGTGCCTTGAACAGTCTTTGTTGCACAAGATGTCCTTAACTTAACTATATGGTTTGCTGCATATATACAACTTCGAAGTTGAGGAGAAGAGACAAATCGATGAGGCCAGGAAGAAAACTTTAGCCTTTAAGACTCACGAGAAAATCATGAGATCAATGGCAGAGGAGGAAACGAGTAAACCCGGCTTAGATTACAAGGACTGGTTGAACAATCTCTCACATTTAAAATTTATTGATAATGTCATCACCAGTCAGAAAAAGGTAAAACAGACCTCTGCAAAAGTCTTACAGAAGGATAATGTCTCTACTGCACAAAAGGTGCAGAAGAGTAAATCCTCTACTGCACAAGAAATGTAGGGTTAAATCTTTGAGCAGGGCATTGTCACAAGTTAGTATAAAACACCACAAGGTGCAGAAGGTCTGGAATCATAGGATTGAAGCCAAGAAAAGACCATACAGACCTCGGTATGCACCAAACTACTGAGTATGGAACAAAACTTTCAGTACTACATGGAGAAAACCATATATGAAGCCTGCCTGCACTTATGTAATGTAGCAAAAGAGATAAAGAAACATCAGCAAACCACCCAGGGTAACAAGACCAAAGGTCTACTGCTACACTTGTGGCAAACCTGCTCACAAGTCATTCGAATATTGGAACTCACACAAGAAAACAATTCAAGTGTGGATTCCAAAGACTAACAAGTAAGGACCCATATGAGTGGGTACCATATACAAGTTTTCATTGTTCTATTGCAGGAACAACAGGATGGAACATGGTACCTGGATAGTGGATATTCTGGACATATGACAGGGAACAAAAGCGCATTCTTAAGGATTACAGAAAGGAACAGGGACCTCTAGTCATCTTTGGAGGAGAAAAGACAAGTAAAACTAAAGGATATGAAACCCTTGGTACAGATTCCTTAATTTTTAAAGATATAGCTTATGTTAAAGGCTTAGAACATAATCTGCTTTCCATTAGTCAACTATGTGACAAAAACTATGATATCTTATTTACTCATGATACATGCCAAGTAAGAGACAAAGTCACACAAGAAGTCAAACTGATAAAAACCAAAAAGGGAAATATTTATGCAGTATATTTTAGCTCATCATAGTCAGAACAAATAACATGTTTTTATACAAAAGATGTTGAATACACAAATTGACCATGGCACAAGAGCTAATCTCACTTAAATTTCAAAATTATAGTCAGACTATCCTCAGAAAATCTAGTGAGAGGTTTTCCTCAAATAAAATTTAGAAAAAATAAATTGTGTAGACCATGCTAAGAAGGAAAGGAGACCAGAGTAAGTTTTAAACCTCTAATTCATCATCATGTTGTAGAATTCTGGAGTTATTACATATGAATCTTTTTTGCCAGTAAAGAAAGAGAGCTTAAATAGAAAGAACTATATCCTGGTTGTAGTATATGATTATTTAAGATATACATGGATAATATTCTTGCACAAAAAGAGTGAACTTTCAATCTACTAACTAGATTCATAAGGCAAGTTCAAAATGAGAAAGTCATTGAACTAATCATAATCAGAAGTGATCATGGTGCCAAATTAAATGATTGCGGTGGTATCCAACACAAGTCAAGAGATCAGGAGTTGTATCGATGGTCATTAGAGCAGACATGATTGTGTCAGGCAACCAATCTGGGTGGAAAGTCTTGACAGCCGTGGAAATTCCTGAATAAGTGATGGAACAATTGAGTAAAATGGATGCTATATCACAAAAAAATCAAGTGATTAGCTCGAACATTTTTGCTTAAGGTGTTATTCGATCACGATTCGATGCAAGGACTCCCAATCGAACCAAACCTTCAGGAATGCAATACGATCAAGGAAAGCACCAAACAACTAAAAAAAAAGGGGTCTTTAGCTACCAAAGAAATTTTAGTCGTAATATTTACGATTAATATGACTTTTTAATCGCAAAATCTGAGACTAAAATTATTTAGTAGCTAATTTTGCTTCTAAAGTACTTTTAGTCGCAAATGACGACTAAATAAGACTTACTAGCCAATTTTGTGACTAACATTTCAATTAGTCACAAAATTTGCGACTAAATTACATTAGTAGGAAATTTAGCGACTAAAATAAATTAGTAGCAAAATTAGCTAATAAAATAAATTAGTAGCAAAATTAACTACTAAGAAAAATTTTTAGTAGCTAGAAACACGACTGCAGTACTTATTAGTAGCTAATAGCTAAATTGGAGACTAGTTTCCAACCATAATACTGCGTTAAAGGACAGTTTCTATATTGCCCATACGTAAGCCTTTGTATAGACGTTGCGGGGGGCTCTCAGTCGGCGACGCCTCACAGCCTTGAAAGAGCCTCCTTTGGTTCTAAATCCAAGAAATCCGAATCAGACTTTTTGAAAATGACAGGGATAACTCCTTAGAGCGTAGGGAGTCGCTAAAATTGTATGAAAATTGTGTGATTTAGGTTTATTGTAAAAACGATATTATTTTTAATGAATTAATTTATGAATACATATAAATAAATTACTAATAATACACTAATAGTCCTCTTAAAAAATGATACTATCAATATTTGGGTGATCAAAATCTCTTGTACTCGTCAATTTGCAATCAAAATATTTTTATCAAGAAATTCAGCGACTAAATAATGACTTTAGTCGCAATATTAACGACTAAATATAAGAATTAGTCGTAAAATTCGCGACCAAAAAAGGCCTATTAGTCAGTTTCGTTATACCATATATTTATAATATTCCCAATAAGTATCGAGTAGCTTGTTTGCTCCCATGGCTTATGGCCTGACTTGCATATTGAAGGTCAACGGCTCGATTTTCTTCTCATGCCACCCAACGAAAGGGCGACTAAACAATTTTGGTCAGCTTCAAAGTCATGGTATCAGGAACAGTGGATAATCCAAGTGACTGGATCTCGACGGTGTTGGAGTGGAATGATGCCAAACACAAGGTTCGAACCCCTATCCTACCGAAAAGCTACAGTTAATGATTCTCCTTAAAGGAATATATAGTAGTAAGGGTTTCATATAGTAATATACCGAACGACTCCTGTAAGCGTTAGTCTCTAGCTGGTCTTTTCCCTGCGCGCTCACCCTACACGTTCCGTCGCAGTGTAGTCTAGTTCTAAATTTGGACCAAGTAAACAAAGAAAGTATACTCTTGTTTCCAAAATAGATAAGTTTGAGGTCATTAACTTGTTTTAGTGCCCACGAAGTAGGTGACCTCAAACAATCTATGTCACGGACCAAACAACTATCTATTCTAATAAAAATTTAATCCTTGTTTTCGTCTATATACTTGCTAATTAACCCTTTTTTCCCTCAAACTTCAAAGTATGATTCAATTGACAGGAAAACCATATAACTCGTATATCAACAATGTTTCGCTTTAGAGAACGTTGCATATAGGGATACATCATGGTGCTAAGTAGAGATACGACAATCTTCTGGGTTGAGTTTATATGTTACCTGAAAAACTCCGTAGATGTCGAAGTTTTACCTTCGTCCTCCACCTGCTTGTCCGGTTTGCACCTAATGATGACGAAGTCGATGATGAAAGACTGTAAACTGCTGCTCTATATAAAGGAATAGGCCATCAAAGAAGATCACTCACACAGCACAACCTTCTCTTTTCCCTTTCGCCATGGCAAACTTCCTCAATTACCTGGCTGTGTTTTTCCTATTAGCCATCTTGTTTCTGCAAACCACAAGTGCAAGAGAAAGCAAATTCTTCAGCAAAATCACACATGAGAGTACATATAACGACAACGAAAGTAAAATCAACAACAATGCGCAAGAAGCACCAGCCCCCGCTAATGAAGAATCTCCAACAACCAAACTGCAAACCAGCAAGAATGGCTACGGGCTCTACGGCCACCAGAGTGGTCAATTTTCTCCTTATATCAGCTCCTTTAACTTCCCGTTCAGATCCCATTACAAGAGCCCCTCAACAACTACAATGCAAATGGTGACAACAAGGATTTCTTCCACGTAAACACCGATAATGCAAAACAGGATGTGGGTATCAAGGGCGAGGACGGAGATGACCACTACTTTTACAGCAATGCTGTTTACTACAACCCTGAATATGGCAGGAAAGAGTTCCTCGACCATTACACGCTGCAGCAACAGCAGAACGCAGAGAGTGATGTCGTTGACAGTGAGAATTACAACTTTGATTCTTACTCTGATAGCACAGGTCCAAGATTCGAGTACTCAAGTTACAGAAACAGTGAAGAAGACATGAATCAGGAGAAGAATAAGAATGGTTTTGCTCACGAGGATGAGAATGCAAATGCCTATCAGCACAACAACGGAATGAAGGGATATGAGCCGATTCAAGAGGAGCAGGACTTCAGTATTAGTCCTTGATCTTGAAGAAACAGTCACTTCGTTACTTACATGAATCACGGTTTGTTGAGTTTCGACAAGATTTATATGGTCAAATTGTATACGATAAGTATCATATGATAAGACATACATATATAGTTCAAACCAACCATCGGCATATATAGTTCAAACTATTAGATGGAACCCTCCATGTGTTCAAGGGTAAGTGCTTTGATTCCAAGTAAAATTATAAATGTCTTCTGCCTTGTGGATTCTCCAGCAGCATCAACTATATAACATTGTTTGCGGGCTATTCGGTTGACCAAAGGGGAACCCTTTGGGTTATATATATATAAACTATATAACATTTGATCAAATCCAAATAAAACATAGTAAGATTAGTCCCAAACAACAAAACCCGGCTCTGGTTATACACACTAAGTCGAGCTTGATGGACGCAGGAGAAATTTAGTACTAAGTACGGTATCGATGTGCATATGACCACTAAAACCATTTGATTATTTTTCAGATGCACATTGAGCAAGAGAAGCACAGAATGAATGAAAGCAGAGAGCTAGAGGAGAAACCAATATGCTAACTTTTAAGAATGATGCTAGTTCTTCATAATCATGATAATAATAATAATAAAAGAAGAAGAAGAAGAAATAATGATGCTAGTTCAATATGCCTACACAAATTTTGACTGAGGGTTGCAAAATTTAAATTCATAATATTATGTTCTATCAGCTCTGACACAAACTAACGCCATAAAAAAAACTCAAGTTACTACAAAAAATCTCACAGTATTTTAATAGCTTAACAAAAAATTACACCCTAACCCGTCCCTTTCAAACTATATTTAAATTTATTACGAGAACAAAAGGGCCGCGCACCCTTCAACCTAATATAATGTGCTTCTTTGAAGGCAATTAAGGGGAACCCTCCTCCTAGCTAGTCAGACCAATCATCAAACATGCCAACATCATAATGAAAGTGATTTCCCACGACCCATATTCTCTTGATATATTGAAAATAACAGATGGTCTCACTATACCCAAAAATTAAATATACTAATATGTCACCTATTTCAACAACAATTGTTGCAGAACTCCATGATTGGAAAATAGAAGCTCCAAGCAAAAGCAACCTTTCTTCTACTTATGGGCCAACTTCCCTTTTAAGAATAGATTTGAGATTTTTTACTACACAATTATAAGAGGGGATTTCTGGGTTTGGCGAGTGAAGAAGAAGAAGAAGAAACAATAGATGATGATGGGATTGCTTGTGCTGGGGTGCACTGGAGTGGTGGTGTTCCTTCATGGAGCTCATTTCTTCTTCCATGTCCTCTCCCATCAAATGGTTGTTCGTTCTCTCAGGTACCCTTCTTCCCTTCTCTTATCAAATTTCTTTATCTGCCACAGAGCTGGCAGTATAGTGATGGATGACTCAATGTTAAGGATGTCAACCGTATAGTTCTTAGGGTCATGGGATCAAAACCTGTGAGTGTCCAAGCTATCAATAGGTATAACAGGATAGATTATAAGTCTCGGTTTACATCTTACAGTTGATACTATGCATTTGTGGGCTAGGGGGATCACCCCTTGTTCCTTCTTTCTCTCCATTTTTTCGGGAGATTCAAATTCCTAAACCTCCTATTAGATGTTCTAAATGATTTCATTCAAGTGATGGACTAGCCTGATTCTACAGACATCAAATTGGTTTTCTAGTGATTGACCTCTCTTATATATTGCTCTAAACTCATGGATGACGTTAATACAATTCCTATTGCAGCTTCCTTGGAGTCATCGGGTGGTAGAATGGAAAAACGAAGGCAAAATACGTTGATGAAAAGCACACAATGACGGAGATTGAAGAAAAGATATAGTTAATATTCAAGACAAAGCAATGTGTGTGTACTCAGACGAAGTCTACGACTCGAAGAAAGGGGAATTCTAGGAGCAGCAGATTTCAGTTTACGATCTTTTAGTTAAATTTGGTTATATGAACCTGTGTTTTCTCAAAGCATTTGTGAACACATTCCATATTTCAGAACTTCAGAAATCAAAACAGGTGTCTATTTATCGCTGAAGGAAAAGAAAGGAATTCCCTGCGTTGTATGTTGGAGAAGTTTTGTTACCACGGAAAGTGTGCTGACGCAAGGGGAGCTTCGTCTTTCTTGCGATAAAGACCAAGCGAGTGATCGACGTATGCAGGGGACTCATTTCTAATGCAATTGAAACTTGGAGAGATTCATGTAGCTACTTCATTGTCTTCTTATCTGCATACAGGATGGATTAATGGAAATATTTGAGATTCTGTGCAACAGTCAACTACATTGTCAAGGAGAAATGGGTTTAAGGGGTTGATGTTCTTGTTATATCAGAGTACAAATTGTACAATAGCATACGCACACTTATCAAGGCCATATGGAGAAGCCCAAAGCGCCATTATATATTTACTAATGTGTTCAAGGGGGGTTTGATGTTTTCACTAACTTAAGCAGCTATCAGGCGCATCTCACATGTTCGTAATGAACTATGCAGCGCTGGCCAAAACTTATGCAGCTAGCACGCGCTGTGAGACTAGTTTAATAACATCTCAATGAAGTTAAGCTCAAGTATGCTCTGGTTTGAGAACCACCATCGTAACAGTTGTCACTCTTGCCAGTGAAGATCATTAAAAAAAACCCTAATTTCAACAAGGTTTAAGCACCTCCATCGGGAGCCATCTCTTCTGCTAGTATGTAGGTCCAAATTACCCAAGTTTCAATTACTTTGTGCAGAAACACATTGACACTTATGCAAGCAAGGAAATGTCGGAATCAGACTTAAAGCAGCAAGTTATACTTTCCAATTAGAGCATGATCCACCGTTGGCATGAAGGTTTAGAAGACTTACATTCGGGAGTATTTGGAGTACCCCAAAAAAAAAAAACACTTTCATGTTTGTTTGATTTGTTGAGCTAAATCAACTACAATTAATTAGGGGATCATCCCCACCCCACATGGCAAGCCTCAAGGATGTACTAATAATCCACACTTATACTCTGCCATGTTACAAATAGACATGTATTGAATAGTCAGGAACTAGTCTGACTCCCTGCCTCTTTGTGCAGTCATCCAAGGTTGCATCAGAATGGTACAAGAGAATGATACAGAAGAACATACTAACACATAAGTCAATCCAGATAAACTACTCACTTTGGCATTCCATGTTTCTAGACAGCGTATTATGCAACCACTCTTCCCAAAAATAGCGTGCAGCCACCGGTGACATCCTATGCAGAACAGCAACAACACCACCACCATACAATCAAAACAACAAATCAGAGACGCACAAAAACAGCTGATCCAAACTGATCAACTGTATAGGATCTGTTTCGATACCTCACTAGAACGCGGCCAGCGACCACATAGAAATAACCTCAATCAGAGCATGTTGATCGCTACAATCCCCATGCGACCCTAGGGTTTCATCCATATGGATAGAGATGAAAAAAGATCAGAATCGAATGAAAATGTCGCCGCGATATTCAAAACTACCATCGCCACCACAAGGACTCACCCCTGTCACCCCGAAATGAAAATTGATTCAGATCAGATCGTTCTTCTTCCATTCCCGCCTCATCGCTAGGGTTTTGCCCTGGTGTAGTTGAAGAAAGAGAATCGATTCTATGAGATTAATTGTCGCTACAGAGGTGCAAGGGTATCACCACAAAACGCCGGAGAAGCGAGTAGATCGAATGGCGATGAGTTTCTCGGTGAGATCTCCGATCAAGCCTGGATGTGTTGAGATGAGTTTGAAAGTGAGAAAAGGGTAAGCAGACAAAATCAACGGCTAATTTGGTCATGGGTGAGGAATTTATTTATTTCTTTCCTTTTTTTTCCATCAGTAATCATATCATATAACATGATATGTTTGGTTTTCCAATGTTTAGCGTTTCATAAGTACTGTAATATAATGTTCTGTAAATTAGTTGAAGTTGAATTGTTTCAATGGTAAATCTTTTTTTTTTTTTTTGATATTAAGAAATATTTGAGGATAACCTCAAAACCTACGTATAAAAATATCAATTTTATATCTTATATTTAACGGGATTATATCATAGACTCCTATGTATAATTCGGACATTTGAGTATAGTTTTATTTTCTCTTCGTCTTAATAAATGAGCACAACTAGTATGATAAAAACATATTCGTCTTAATATAAAAATATAACATAGTAAGTATGATCAATACACATGTAAATTGATCTTAGAAAATTTGTATTTTCAAAATATATTTTCTTTTACATCCAAGACATTATAAAAAGAAGGGTTATTTTTGTCCAAAAAAAATTATGTCAATGGAGGAGAGGGATCCACTGTTGTGTTGTTGTGCCGTGAAAAAAACCCATCTATCCCTTCCACCAAACAAGGAAAAAAGAAAAATGAAAAAAAACTAAACACAGAGAAGAAAAACAGCTGGTGATCTTGCTCCTATGAGTGGTGGGATGTATCAAAAAATGTCTTGAAAGTACCATTTTCCTAATGTTATTGAAGAATCGGAATACCTTATAATACCATTAATTTAGTCCATAAATAAATTTGTGAAAAAAAACATTGTTGTATAACAAGATCAGCAATTTTATCCTATCATATCTATCTTTGGTTGTATATCCATACAAACAAGATCATGATACAATCTTCATAAAACAAAGATCGTGATACAATAAATTTATACAATTTACATAAGATTAGGTATATATGAAACTAATTTCGCGTCATAAATTATTAATCTTTCACGTCATAAATTATAAATCTCATAGCATCATGCCTACAGATTAACATATACTTAACTCAGACATAAAAATCAACGATCAATGAACATCGTTATAATTCTCGATCATATCAGGTGATTACGAATTTACGATTACACACTACATCATCATCTCATCCCTAAATTATATGCAATTCAAAAATCAATTTTTTCCATATGTTAGAAAAGATTCACAGACATCCTCTCATCTCACTAACCTGCATATTATATTTTTTTCCTATCAAAATAGTGTTACTGCAGGATGTGAACCATAATTTAAAAGCAAAGCATCATACACAAAACTCTGACGTAAAACAAGAATTACCTTTCATCGTCACTTTCATTGTGATTCCGATTTGATCAAATACCTTCGATCACATACCATCTTGTAAGTCGTGATCATCATCTTATCAAGAAAAATATTTAAAAACAGAGTATCATGAATTGCACTCCGACACATTATAAAATCATCTTAAATCACCATAGTTGTTCCAATTAGATCAAGTAACTATGACGACACACGATCGACCTCATACTTAAATCAAAACCTCGACATAAAACAACGATCGTCAATATAATTCCCAATCAGATCAAACAATTCGGATCACATATCATCTTATACACCATGATCTTCATCCCATCATTTAAAACACACCTAAAGCAAAACACCGTAAATAGAACTCAGACATTGATCATATCCCACCTTAAATAACCGTAACAATCCCCAAACAAATCAATTGATCAAATATCTCCGATCACAGACCATCTTATGAACACATCATTAGTCTTATCCTATCTCTTATCACCTTTCAATACTTATAAAATATCTCTATTCCCAATTTTCAAACCCCTCGAATCACATTACCCTCATAAACTCACCCTCCTCCAAATTCAAAACTCAAAAATCAAATGAGATATCATCATAATATCATTAAATCCCCGGTTAATCCCATCCCACTTCACATGTAACTTTCCACTCCACTTCGCATTAAAAACGAGGTTGAAGAATCCACCCTTGTTTGTTTTCCATCATCACTCCTCTATAAAACTCCCCTCAATTCAGCCCCTTTCTCAATCGTCGCTGTGCTCTCCGCCGCCGATGAAGGGGACAACGCCGATGGCGGAGGAAGAGGAGGAGGAGTTTGAGGAGGTGGAAGAGTACGAGGAGGTGGAGGAGGAGGTCGAGGTCGAAGAGGAGATCGAGGTTGAAGAGGAGGATGAAGAGGAAGGGGGAAAAGGTGAGGGGGAAGGTGGAGGAGGAGCGGAGGCGGCGGCAGAGGAGAATGAGGGTGAAGGTAGGGTTTTGAGTTCTTTGATTCTGTGATTTTGTGGTTTTGATTTTGGTGTTAATGTGATTGAATTGAGTTGTTTGTGATTCTGATTTGGTTGATTCTGCGATTTGATAGAGCAAGAAGAGGAGGTTGGAGGAGGTGATGAAGGAGAAGAGGCGGAAGAGGACAAGGAGACGAATGGCCGATTACTTTCGCCAGTGGTTGAAGAGAATGAGGAGGATGAGGAGAAAGGTTTGTTTTTGTTGTGTGTGATTTGAGTTCTGATTCTGAGTTTCAGTGTGATGATGATGAAGTTTGTTTGTTTGTGATTCTAGGTTCATTGATTAGTGTGGTGTCTGTTGTTTTTGTTGATAGGGAATGTGGAAGAAGGTGTAACAGTAGGGGTTGAGGAAAAGGAGGAGCCTGAGGAACCTGAGGAGGTGGAAGAAGAGGTAGAAGAAGATGGAGGAGAGAACAAAGATCACGGAGGAACGGATTCACGGTTGAAAGAGGAGAATGAGGCTAAAGGTTGGTTTGCATCGGTATCTTTTAATTGAATTTGTGAACTTCTATGTGCTGATTATGTACTCTTTTTGCTGGATTTGTCATTTGATCAGTTTTGATTCTCTGATTATTTTGATTGGTTCTTACTATGCTGTTCATGGTGACTGTTTTTGTTGGGGATACATTTGATTGTGTTCGAGAAAATTTTGAATCCAAGTGTGTGAATGGCAACTGGTTCTAGGGAAATAGGTGAAATCTATTTGATGAGGACATAAAGGTTAATCTAGTCTCCTCATTAAACTGTTGATGTTTCTGTTGTTGAAATTGATGAAATGTTCTCTTATATAGAGTTCAACTTTCCCGCATAAGCACTCTGCGCGCCATTTCTGGGAAATCCGTTGATAATTATTTTTGACATGTGATTCTGGACAAATGTCGCTGGTAGAAACATCTTTAATTGATAGCATAGTAAATTTGGACGAAGAGGATTCTTTGTTGCAAACTTGTATTTTTACTTCTTTTGGAATTTATTGCGCATTAATAGATAAATTCTCAATGATTAGTGGTGTAAAGCTATGTAGGATGAATTGAAATTTCTTGGAAATATGAGATGTGAGTGCATGCCTACTTTGAATTACTCGTGTCGTAAGAGTCCTATTGGCTGCAGAACAAATGGTCATTCTATTATTGTAGAAATAGATGGATTTTTATTTATTTAGATGTTTAGATGCTATGTGTAGTAGGACAACTCATAGATGATCCCTTATTGCATGATTGCAATCTTTGGGTGATGAAGTAGAGTTACACGTGAAGCCCTTTTTCGTTTGTGTTGATAATATGTCGTCTTGTTTATTTTTGGAATCGGATTTTGCGAGTATTATCTTGTTTTATTTGTTTTTAGTTTACGTTGGATAGATATATTGTAATTTTCCTATTGAAATATTGGGTAACAAATACTGAATTAGGACGAGATCAGGCAACATTTTGCGGAGAGCTGGAAATTTTGGGAATTTATGGAAAATAATTAAATACATTAATCATTCTGTAACATGCACAACCCTAATTTCTATCATTCATCCCTCAACACGTTCCCAAAGTTCGATACAAGTCATTTTTCGATCCTATTCCAAATTCTAATTGTACTTTCATTGTCCAATTTGATCCTATGTCCTTGGGTTTTGGTCCATATGATCTGCGTTATTGGTGCGACCATAACAACACTAGGCATTATAACCCATCAAAACTTCAAAGATGGGCAAAATTTTGAGAAATCATAGTTCTTGGCAAGAGTCGTATTGAAGTATTAAGATAGACGACCTCTTGAGAAATCCTCATCTTGCATCCCCAACATCTCTTAAACCTTTCTAGGTTTAAGACTATATTTCCGATCCTAATCGATCCCAAGTCCGGATAAAATGACAAGGGCATGCATTGATTGATTGACAACCAACATTTGAAGAAACTTTTTCTTTTTTCAACATGGATAAGAGATGATATGAAATTTTTAGAAGAGCTTGAAGATAACTCTAAAATATGATATAATATAGCATAAGTCAAGGCGGGCATCACACGGTACCAAAGAGACATATTCATGTAGTTGACTCCATACAATGGATAAAAACTTGGTTTTTTGTTGTTTAAATTCGTCTATTAAGTATTATCTTCATGATTTTGGCTTGAAGAAGAAAAAAAAGTCAATTTTATACCAAATTCCACTTGCGTGAATGATAGTAAAGTTAAAGCACCACGAATTGACGGTAAAACCATTTCCGATGTGATTACATGGATGTATTTTTTTTAATCACGTGGATGGTTTGTTGTAAGCGATCGTTTGGTTGGGTTGATAGAAAGTGTTTAAAAGTGTTTATGGCTTATCGTAATAAATTGTAGCATATTAATTTTGTAATAAGTTGTTTAGCATTGGAAAAAAATAGCTTTAAGTTATTTTGTTTGATTCAAGACAATTTCCCCGTTAAGGAGTAAAAAACTTTCAAATGGCTTATGTCAATAAGAAAAAAGAACTGCTTAAAGTTGCAGTTATAAGTTTAGACGAATACTCTCATCTAAATTAAAATTTGGCTTAAAATTGATTTTGACCCACTTTAAACCCATGCAAGCAGGCCCTAACTTGACTTTTGTCTGCCTAATTTTTTAAGGACATGCTGCCATTGTTTCAAGTACTGCAAATTTGATTTGATAAGTTTTTAATGAATACTGTTAGAAAACAGATGTGTGTTATGCCTAAAACATGATTGTACTGCAAAGTATTTCCGATTTTGTAATGTTGGAGTTGGATACATGATGAAATTTAGGCTCTTGGTGCTAATAGGCATGCAATGAATAGGTGCAAATTTTGCTGCATGCTGTCCTAAATAGATGATGAAATGTTGAGCTATTGATTGGTTTTTCCAAGGTTCTGTTGTTGATTTGTATCTTGAAATCTTGACATATTAATCCATGGTCCTACTTAGGAAGGGAAGCGGTCAACATGGGCTCTCCTGATGTTGAGTGTCCCAATCTTCATGGGAAAACGGAAGCAACTCATGCCGAAGTTGTTAGTGTCCAGAAGGAACATCACCTTCTTTCTGGTGATTCCAATGCTCAACTGAGTGGACGTACATTCATGGATGTGGAACTATCTCCTGTTTCTGCTCAGAAGGTTAATGATGCAGTTCCTCTAAAAAATAACATGTTAAATGATCTACGCTCTACCCAAGGAGTTTGGCAACCCGATATGCTGTCAAAAGAGTTGAATCAGAATTCCTTGAGGTGCAATGATACTATGTTGTATAGCTTTTCAGAAGTTGAGGAAGAAATATTTATGGTATACCTCAGACCACTAACTGTAGGAATTCTAGATCTTTTCTTCCCCAGGTAAGGCCAAGGAGCTTTTCCCCAGGTGATAATATAAAGGTTGGAGATAAAAGGCAAGCTATGGTCTGTGAATTCTTTCGTCAAGGTTGGTGTATCAAGGGCAAGTCATGTAGATTCCTTCATGTCGGAGATCATGAAGGCGATAGCATTCGAAAGCCAGAAGCAGGTAGAGCTTCTCTAATAAGTCATTTTCGTTCCACTAGAGGGTACATGTTGAAGTATAGAAAACCTCCTGAAGCTGATGCCCCTGATGGGTTTGTTGTCACAGGTCTTGGAGACAATGCGGAAGGAACAAAGGTGCTTGCTTCCGAGTCCCAACAAGAACATGAGGGTGCCAAAGATGAGGCCCATTCTGCATTAGGATCACTCTCCTCTGGGGAACATGAACAGAATAAATTTGCCTTCTCTGAGAGAGGCATTTCTTCTTCACGCCTGTCCTCTGAGAAATTAGCTTTGCGCAAAGATGAGTCTTGGTATACTGCATTGGTTAAGGAATATGGTCAAGATAATCGAGGAGACTATGCTGCAGCTGAGCCATTTAGCCATGATATTTCCATTAACGGCAGTGCTTTTGTTGGTGGGGGCAGCAGGTTCATGGGACATGGATCCTTCGCTGATGCCTATGGTGTATCACCAATAACTCGTGCCAGCAGTGGGCTATCTTCTTATGCGAGAGGGTGGGATGAAGTTACTGGCCGATTCATGCCCGGTGATGACAGTTCATCTTTTGGCTCTCCTCTGGATCGCCAACATTTTTCAAGCCTTAGAAACTGTTCCTCTAGCTATTCCTATCCAAGAATGGGTACTTACGGGGAAAGAGAAGCCGGTTTTCTTAGATCTTCCTTGCTGCATAACTCATCTCCTTTTTCAGCTTCTACTTCCCAAAAGCTACTGCTTACTAGTTTCAATGATCCAGAGCTCGCGGACTATAGGGCTAGATTTACTCCATACAATTGGGAGCCCTCTGTCCCTTTTCGGCCATCTCACTTCTTTCCTTCTTTGAGAAGATCATCTCCAGGAGGTCACTATTATCCTCTTTGTGACACCATTGACCAGCCTGACACCAGGAGTAAACTACTCAGGCCTTCAAGTCTTCCTGCAGAAGCAGAGTCAGAATCAAAAGTTGACAAAAACTATCATGGCAGCAGCAAATGTGGGCCTGTGGGAGAAGCAGAATCAGTGGCCACTTCTGCAACAGAAATACACAATAAAGGTGCTACGACTAAAGGAGTCTCTCCTAACCGATTCAGAGAGAAATCAGAAGGTATAAGAATGGACGATGCCACACATTCCAAAAATCAAATTGATAGAGAGAGACTTTACAAAGAAGCGAAGGTCGATAAGGTTATAGGTAGTGCTGATGTGGAGCTGGATGAATATGAAGAAATGCATAGGGAATTAAGAGCCATGAAGTATTTCCGTGGGTCTGTGATAGAGTATGTGAAGGAGTTGATGAAACCTTTCTGGCATGAGGGCCAGTTGACTAAGGATGCGTATAAATTGATTGTGCAGAAAGTGGAGGAAAAGGTTGTGAGCAGTTTTCTGCCTAGTCAAGTTCCAAATACTCCAGATCTAGTGAAACAGTACCTTATTTCTTCTCGAACAAAAATGTCCAAGCTTATTGAGGTAAAACTCTAGATACAGTTATAACAGTTTTGTTTAAGGTACCACTCAATGTTCTGTAGTTAACAACTGACTTTTTTTGTGCAGGGGTATGTCGAGAAATACAAGCTTGAGCATTGAGGATGTGGTTTTATGTATAGTAATTGTGCTCGTTCATTTAGCAGGGAGTTTTGGCTAATATCTTGAGCTGCCTTATGATAGCTCAGGAGCTAATTTTCGAGACTGCAAGGTTCTGAGGAACTATCTGTTGTAGTTCCCTTGTTCTCAAAACTTTGCCTTTCCCTCCTCGAGAGACTTGAACTTCAGCCTTGGAATTATACTGGCTTTTAAGTGAGGATGTGCAGCGATTGACCAACAATGGTCATTTTGGTAAGGAAACTAATCCTCTTGCAGGTACTTGTAGAAAATGTGGTTTTCTTATTGTTCAAGCCTGGTTTCATGAGCTGAATGCTCGCTCAAAGTGATGCTATCTTTGATGGTTGTCAGAACTGGAAAATAAACTGATATTGACTTCAAACTGCTTTCTCAGTATTGAAGGATTTCGTGTAATACTTTGTTTCTTCTTTTCTGTGATCTGTTAATGCAGTGCATGCAAACTAGTGCGTCTTTTTAAGTATTGGCTCTACTGAAAGATCATTATTATAGTCCTTGGCAACTAGAAGCCCCTAACTTATCCCTGTACTTTTTTCTCGTTCTTTTCTGGGGTGTACAAACACAGTGCATGCAAACTAGTGCATTTTAAATTTATCGGCTTTACTGAAAGATCATTACTTTAATCGTTGGCAACTTGAAGCCACTTACTTACTGTGGAACAAAGCTGAATTAGAAGTGTATAGCCAACTGTTTCTCAAATGCTTGTCTGATTCCCCTTTTTGCAAAAAAAAAAAATCAATATGCTCATTTGACCTCAAATCTTTTCAAGACAGAAGGTTCTCTTTAAAGAGCCATAAAATGATCCTAAATCACTAAAAAAACACATGAAAAAGTTAAAAATACCATAAAACAGCCTTAAATCTCCTTATATTAACTTTATCAAGGCAAATCCTGTGCGATAATCACATTCTTGGTGCGAGACATTGCCATGCTAATCTAACTTTTGCAACTGTTTTCATTTACATGAACCAGTAGTTTTATTATGTTTAGCTGTGATGCTTGGTTGCAAATTTCATATCTTCCTTCATTGGCTATCATTTCATTAGTTGAACATGATGCAAAGTTGTGTTTTCAGATCGCGCTCATGGGCTATGTTGCTCCTTATCTTCACAAATCACCATTTTCAAGGTGGATATATGAATCATATGTGGCATAAGGTACTAAATGCTTTTTTCTCCCATGTATGGCAGCTGCATGGTATTTTAAATTTCAATTTTCTTTTGCTGCATCTTCTTCGACCGTTCAAAGCTGTAGTGCATTTTATTAGGAGAGTAAAAAATCATGCCAAACTAGTATCTTGAGTTTTGTTTGTGATTAGAGTTCCGTTGTGATGTTTTTGCTTGTTTGAGTATCATTTCCTTAGATAAAACAAGGCCAATTTCAAGCGTAGAACATGATTCTTGGACTCATGCAACAAGGACAAAAAGAACTGCATGAGAAGTATCCTTGACGATGTACATATCTTAAGATAAAAGTTAACTCCTAATTTAAATACTAAAAAAAGGAAAGGATTGTAACTTATGCACATAATCCCGTTAAGCGCAAGATGTGAGGAAAATATTTCTGTAAGACAAAATGATGTATACAGTCGTATCTTTATTTTTAAATAGGTGTTGAACCCTTGACCTCACGATTAGAAAAGGAGTAGCTTATCACATAGTCAACTCTACTTAACAAAATCACGCAAAAAATTATCATTAAATCTAATACACTCATATCGTGTGAGCTTTGAAATTTGAGAGAGAAAATGATATTTTTTTTTTCAATGAAAGACACTCGCATAACTACTTCTGGGGTCTGCTTAACAAGTTCTTGTTGAAAGGCTTGCTCACATGGAGTTATGAATTACACTATACGCTATGCAAGGCACATCATGTGGAATGATGCTTTGTGGCATAAATTTGAAGAGACGTTCGCGTAATTACATATGGGGTCCGCTCAACTAGTTCTCATCGAAAGGCTTGCTCGCATGGAGTTATGAATTACGCTATATGCTATGCAAAACTCATCATGCGGAATGATGCTTGTGGCGTAAATTTCAAGAGACTTTCGTTATGTAACACACTTTGGTATGGTATAATTGATATATGGTATATGAGGGGTGTTAGTCTATACAATAACAACAAGAAAAAGTTCTCTCCATAGATCTTTGTAAGTGTTCCTCTCGAAGCCGTTAATCGTGGTTAGGAAAGTACCGTAACCTCGTATATCTTGATCAAATTGAGTATCCACCTTGATATGCTCCGTTCGTTCATAAAATATTTAATTGGTTGCAATGTGAATGGTCAACTAATTATCAGAACCATGAATAACTGATCCAATCATACACAATCAAATCACTTGTTGTAGCATCCGGATGCACTGAACTTCTCTTATAGCACTTGTTATAGTACGACATTCAAGCTCCGTAATAGATTGCAAAACCATTGGTTTTTTTTAAAAAAAATTATGACCATACAAGATTACGACCAAGGAAAACATAATATCATGAGGTGGATCTACGATCTATGGAGTAGCTCGTTGAATCTGTATCATAATATTGAACTACCTCGAATGACTTTGAATTCTCAAGCTCTTCATATCAATGTATGTCCAAATGGCCAGTCTAAAGACTAAGCACTTGACTTGGAGTTTCTTTGAAATAACCAACAATTTGTAGTACAATTTGTCCATGAGCAGAATAAGAAGAGCTCATGAATTGACTTAGCACACTCATATGGTCATGTTATGATGAGGTAATCAACTTTCCTATCAATCAACAATACTTTTCTTGGCAATGTAGAAGTTATCCGTCATGATCACGCTTTACTATCGGATCAATTGGCGTCACTTGGCCTATTATCTTGGAAGCTTCTCTTCATGTCGAGCATATTTTCGATGGGAGATAGCGATGTTACCTTTGGCAAAAGCAATTTCCATGCTAAGAAAAAGTTCGAAGAATATCGACAGTTTTTTTAATTGTATTTCTTCAGCAAAAATCTCTGGAGTCATTGTATATCATTCGCGTCTCTTCCAATCACAATAATATCATCCACATAAATTACCAAATAAGCAAACCTTCAGAAGAATTATTATTGAAGATCGAGTGATCCACACCATATTTACGTGAGAGGAAACAAAAAAAAGGCCTAATTGAATCGATCAAACCAAGGACATGGAGCCTGTTTAGGTTTATAGAGAGCTTTGCACAGACGATACATCTTCTCCCCCGAGCAACAAACCCCTAAGGCTCTGTTTGCGATTTTTAATAAGAAGGGAAGGTGAAGTCAAGGAAAGGAAGAGAAGGTAGATTACATAAGTTTATTTTCTTTTTGTTTGTGAGTTTAGAAAGAAAAGTTAGCTTTACAAAAATGAAATTTGAGAGGAGATTTGGATGATTTTATTGATGAAAACTTACTCTATATTTTGAGGAGTCAAATATAACATATGGAATGATTATAATAAGAAATAAGATAATTGAAAAATATAATATCTAAATAATTATTCTAAAGTAGGAAATAGGGATGTTCTAACATAAAATAATATCTAATAAAATCTTTTCACCTAATATAATATTCTAACACTTAACCTCAAGTTGAATCATCTTCAATTTGTCAAGAAACCACAACAGTAGTAATAGTAATTAGTAGCAGTAACAATAGTGGGCAGTAGTAGTGACGGTAGTCGTATTTGCAATAACAGTAACAGAGTGATAATAATCGGATAGTCTAGGCAGACAAACAGACAGTAACTATATAGCCTTGATAAGAAGACAGACAATATAATATATAAATAATTATTTTAAAGTAGGAAATAGGGATGTTCTAACATAAAATAATATCTAATAAAATCTTTTCGCCTAATATAATATTCTAACACTTAATCTCAAGTTGAATCATCTTCAACTTGTCAAGAAGCCACAACAATAGTAATAGTAATTAGTAGCAGTAATAATAGTATGCAGTAGTAGTGACGGTAGTCATATTATGCAATAACAGTAACAAGAGTGATAGTAATCGGATAGTCTCAACAGACAAACAGACACAGACAGTAACTGTATAGCCTTGATAAGAAGACAGACAATAACCGAATACTCTTGACAGTCGAGTAGATATTACCTAATAGCCTCGACAAGCAGGCACAAAAACCGTAACCTAATAGCCTAGGCAGACAACACACAAACCGTAACCTAATAGCCTAGGCAGATAGGGAAACAATAATCAAATCAAACATCTTCAAGTAGAAGAACAAGTATATTTTCGTCCAATTGGTGACGAAATTAATCACCCATCGACAACAACAGAAGCAAAATAAATTGGATCAGGATCGATAGCTCTGATATCATGTTACAAAACAAAATATGAAAGTTGGATGATTTTATTGAGGAAGATTTATTTTATATTTGTAGAATAGTCAAGTACAAATGTAAAGATTACAATAGGAAATAAAATAATTAGAAAACATAATATCTAAATAATTATTCTAAAATAAGAAAGAAGGATATTCTAATATAAAATAATATCTAATAAAATATTTTCACTAAATTTAATATTCTAACAATTAGATTACTTCACTTTTTTGTGTTTGTGAGTTAAAAAAGAAAGCAGAGCAAAATAATTAAATTATCATTTTGCCCTTAATTCATTATATTGAAAATTTTGTTGCTTTGGAGGGAAGGATAATTTTGTTATTTCACCAAGTATCCCTCCCCTTCCCTCCAAAAACTCTCATTTTCGGGGGTTTACTTTGGGAGAAGAATTACTCTTACTTTACTCGCAAACACCTCCCAAACACCTCCTCTTAAAACTCACAAATATCACAATTTCACCCAAATCCTTCCCTTCCCCTCCCGTCCCCTCCTATTTTAATAAAACAATAGTCTAGTGGTTGCTTCATATAAACCTCCTCGATAAAATCATCATGAAGAAAAGTGTTTTTGATTTCAAGTTGATAAAGAAGATTAAAGTTGGTGGTTGAATTATCAAGAGGATCATAAATGATTAAAGTTAATCTATGATTCAGTCTTGGTGTATGAAGAAAACATATGTTGCAGAAACTATCTATTTCTTACAATTATCAGCATGGTATAGACCCATCTTTTTGTTAAATGCATACAAGGTTGTAAACTATTGTATAATTTGTATGCAAATCTTACTTTAGGGCTTCATGTTTGTTGCAACCAATCCAAAAGTGAGAACATTTTATTTGTCATCACACATTGTTGGACTCAAATACTCCTTTCAAGATCATATAAACGTCGAGAAAGTAAGAAATGTCATCGAGGTACCCAACCTTTTTTAATTTATTATTTAGTTCTAATTTCCTTTTATATAGTTAGATATGGAAATTTTGGCTTGATTTTCTTTGGGTGATGCTGGATGGTTCTATTTCTTACATTCTCCTTGGATATTTTATAAAATGAATGAAAGATCCAAAAGGCTGTGCTTAGGACTTTAGCTAGGCTGTCTTATTTTTGTTCGACTTCTCTGTGATTTATCTGTTTAGGCTATTTAGAGGATTAGTATCAAAGCCAGCTTTTTACATCATACGCGATTTGGGACTCTGAGGAAGGTGTCTTGCCTTCTACTTGTTTGTATATAGGAGTATGCCAAGTAAAAGACAAAAACGTTTCTTAATATGAAACGTATGAAAATATCGTATTCCCAGAAAGTATGATGTCAAGGCAAGACATCGTCACGAATTTGCCCTGCTTTTTACGACAGGATTAACTTTGATCCGGTAATCAAAGAAAGGTGTGCCCCAAAATAAGTATTTAATGTGGAACTTAAATTTCCTTGGTATTAACCTGATGCCATCCTGAAGTATCACGGTCGGATTTTTCTATAAGTTCTGAATCATTGAATTGGGCTCTCTAAGGAAAGATGATCCCTCATTTCCAAATAGTGCTGATTTTTATGAAGCACAAAAATTGGCTAAATACTTGGCAGTTAGCAGTTAGTATATTCTCATATTGGACTCCCCACTTTCCAGGTGATCCAAGAATGGTAGTATTTTCTAACTGCAGCGTAAAGAAAAAAAAGTATCCCTTAATATATGGAGATACAGAAACCATAAGGCGAATCCCCTTGAATTTGGATGAATGTTGAAGGTATAGAAATGTGGAATTAAGCTTGTTAGAAATTGGAAGAGAAATCAATTACGCTGATATTTGTGGCGACGCATTGTTATGAACTGGTTTCTCACTTGTCTAGTTAAGTGGTCGTGGTTCAATTGTGGCTAATTTAAGAACTTTCTTGAGCTATAAACAACCTCCAGCATCTCATTCGTTGTATTGTATCTTACACTGATTTGTATCACCTCAGCCCACAGAGGTTGATTTAACTGATTTCTCTAGGTCATTGTCCTGTTCATACAAGAACTTGAAGGGAACCATAAATGAACTTGAAGTGTAACCGTTAAAGACAAGAATTGGGCACACTGATTGAAATCACTAATTAAGACTTGAAATCGCAAATAACTTGGAACTCTAATTAACAACTGGAATCAGTAGTCAGCAAGCATCTTATATGAGCAATTTGTTAGCAGTAACGGTACACATGATAGCGGAACCATAAAATGAAGCAAAGGAGAAAGTAGAGTTACTTTAAACGATTCTTTAATACTAATGTTTTACCTGCTTGTTATTTTTATGAAGCAAAGGAGTAATATTTAACTTGCCTGTTATGTTTAGGTTGATTATATAGCAAACATAAGTTGGCGGATATTATACTGTTATATGATACTGTTTTGTTTAAATGCAGAATTAATATCTGAGAGCAGTTTTTATTTATTTATTTTTTATTTTATTTCTGTTTTTTGGGTCAAGAAGATTGTGAGCAAGTTTGTTAAGTATATGGGTTTGTCTCCATGAATTAAATTAGCTCTGATGGGGAGGGATAATATGAAAGCTAATGAGCGATACAACCCCCGAATACCGTAAAAATTGCATTGGGTAGAGTCATAAGGGTAAGTTAAATGTGTTTTTATATGATGGCTTTCTTGACTTCACATGAAGATGCCATGGGCTAGTATTACCCTGAGCTACACAGAGTAGTTTGATGCAAATCAGGATAATCCTTTGAATAGCGTAGGTGGTTTTAGTCATGACTCTTCCCTTGGGAACATCTTTGCATGATAATGCTTTAGTGAATTACCAAGTATTGAAGTAGATGACAGAACTTCATTTTGTTTCCATGTTTGGTTACATAAATTTTGTAATGAAATTCCGTCATACAGCCTCAATTCTAGCTTAGAGTTGCGCCACTGGAGCTTCTTAAATTCCGTCATAAGCTGCAAGTCGGTGACTTTGCAGCATCAGGGAAAGTTTCAGCATTGGAGTTCTCTTGGTTTCTTCCTTAGTCCGTCCGTCAGTGGCAATCCTGATGTTGTGGTTGGGGAACTTTTCTTTCGCTGGAATGAACACATATGTCTACCCAGGATCTGGCACAACACCCTTGTCGCCTGTATCCGAAACCAGATGACAAGATACTATGCTTTCACAAGCATGTGGCTTGCTCCTAGCAGCCCATAATGATCAAGTACCTACGTGTTAAGCTGCTAGATGTTGATGCTGGTTTACCAGACTCCCGTCAGGTGTAGCTGTGCAACTATATTCCAAAAATTACTCTTAACTGAACTTGTAACAGTGGAGGCCGAAGCATGAGCATGATCCCCTCTTCGACCTTCTTGGTAGTCCGCACCGAACAACTGACCTCGTGGCTTAAGAATTATTATTGTTCGATGTGCACCAAGGGCCGAGTAGGCACAGTAAATATGTGCTGGAGTCTGAAATAGCTCACAAAGTAAAGTTTTAGAGTGTAGATTTGTGATAGAAGCAACACGGATTCATGTCCGGTTGGTTTAAGTTTTACGCAGTTTCTACTTCAGGAAGAAACTCTAGTTAGGATGATCAGACTTGTATCATCCTCTGGGAATCTGGGCATTCGTTGGTCGCTTCGCAACACTGAATACGTACAATAGCTTCAGCTTTCTATATAGCATAGGCAAGCTCTCAGGTCCTCTGATCTCTTAAGGTTGCGTTTGGATCACAGGAATAGGTTTATGATGGAATGGAATAGCTCATCGTTGGGAATAGAGATAGGAATGGAATAGCGTGTTTGGTTCATCTCCACCTGAATGGAATGCTTTTTCATAAATGGAGTTTTTTTATTCAAACAAAAATTCTACAAAAAGAAAAAATAATTTAAAATCACGAGGGAAAAAAGGATCTGATCACTAATGTTTTTATCTTCTTGTTGAAGAACCCTAGACAAAATAATTTTTATTCTCAGATCTGGTTTTCCTGATCTCAAATCCAAATTCCATTTTCGATCTAGCTTTCTAGATCTCGAATCTACGATCCCTTTATCAGTTTCTTTGAGGATCTTGGTTCGACTCCAACTACCAAATAGACTTATCTACATGAGCCATTCAGCCATCATTGTTGCAGATGGTGGACACACCTTCATGAGAACTGAGAAGGTTGAAGATGACGATGTGTATATAATGGAGATTGTGATTCAAAGACAAATAGATGATATTGAGGAAGATAGATGAAGTATAATATTCCAAAAAAAAAAAAAAAAAAGGATCCGTATTCCGTGTTTAGGTTGAATAGGCAAATCCGTGGATCAGGAATCAAATTGGGCATTTCGAAGGGGTGTGATTCCAGACGGAAAAGGCTGTTCCGGTCCGGAATGAACAAATCAAACATCATTTTGCCCATTCCGGTGGGACATCTATTCTATTCCTTGTGCTATTTCGTCATGCTATGTTTGGGTTGGAACGGATAAAATGTTTGGTTGTTTCATTTTGACGAAATGGAACATTCCATTCGGAATTACATCTCTCCAAAACCTACATTTGATTACTTTTTTGATGGAGGGGAATGTTTAGTTTCGTCCGTAATAAAATAAAAAAATATTATTATTTTATCATATTTAATTTGATTTAAATGACAAAGAAAACTAATTAATTAATCACATATTAAATTAATTAAAATATAATCATCATTAAAATTCTTCAATTAATTAAGCTGAAGAGTTAAATTAATATAAATGTTAAGTTACAAGTATGATAATAATTTTCTTTTTGAATTGTGTCTTTATAAAAAAAATTTGATTAAACTATTAAAAATTTTCATTTCATTTCAAAATACCAACCAAATAAACAAACATAAAAATTATAATATTTTATTCTTTTCTTCTTGTCATTTCCTCTTCCAATCCAAATTGACATAAGGGTTTAGTTTGAAATTATGTCAGCGAGTCGCACGTTACATTAAATCTATGTCTAATCTTTTTATCCATCATGCTAGTCTGCTAGGCCCATTTCTACCCAAATTGAAGTTCTAGGTTGCGGTCCTCTCGTTAATTAATTACTACTACTAGTACTAAACTAAGAATAAATGTAGCCCGGCCACCTCCCCCCCC